>VXBC01011968.1:0-17534 GCA_013399945.1 Ploceus nigricollis
GCACGTACCCCGCCATGCCCGCCATGCTTGCCCCGCGCCCGCGGCCAATCAGCGCCGCCACCGCCCCGCGCGAGCCCGCTGCGCCAACCAATCGACGTCCCCGCTCCGCGCGAGCCCGCCGCGCCAACCAATCAGCGGCAGAGCCGGCAGCCAATGGGCCCCGCCGGGCGGCCATGAGGGATGCAGACGGGGCGGTCCGTGTGGGAGGCAGGCCGGGCGCGCTGCGGGCGCTCCCCCGGGGAAGGATAAAATTCCTTACGGGAAGATAAGGGCTGAGCGCAGGAGTGTCCCGGCCCGGCTGCAGCTCCTGCAGGGATCAGCTCCTGCAGCGCCCTGTCCCTGTGCCACGGGGTGTCCGTGCGTATCCTCCTTGTGCCGTGTCCCCGGGTGTTCTGACGCCCTTTCGGTTCCCTGAGAGTGACACCGACATGGGACAAACAGTTTCGCTTTGGGGTGAGTTTGCGAGCAGTTTCGGAAGTGATCAGTACGAATCACTTCCTTTTAAATGCTGAGGGAAAGCGTGTATTAGTGTGTTTCCAAAACTGCTGAGTTTACAGCGAGTGTCACAACGATCACGTTGTCCCTCTGCCTCTCCCTCTGCCTTCGGGGATGTGCAGACCGTATTTCAGAAGGAAACGCACAAATATAGAAATAAACGGTAGGTGGCCTTTTAATTTCACATTAGAAACCGACTTCGCAATTTTGCAGAGGCAAAATACGCTGTGCGGATGGGGTGTTGAAAGTGCAATGAAAAAGAATTTATCAACAGGATCCTCCAAGTGCTCCATAATAGCCTGTTAGGGCTGCCTGGGAGGCTTTGCTGTTTGCTTGTACTCGGGGAATTCCTTCAGGTACAAACATCAATCTGAAATATGTACAATGGTGTGTTTTTCTCTGGATGCCTCTCCCACAGCAGACGCCCAAGGTTTTTCTGCTTCATTTCGCTGAAGGCAGACAAGATAATTAGTTTTCCCTTTAATCTTCCCCCAGGTTTCCGGCAGTGCTGTCAGCTGTCCTCTGCAGGATGTGGCATTACAGCAGTTTAATCACACAGGAGAGCAGGGCTGAGAAATGCAATTTGCTCTTTCTCTACTTCCTTCTGTGAACTCATGTTCTCCTGTGAAGACTGGTGCTTGTTTTTCCAAGGTATGCCTGAGAGACACCTTGGTGTTTTAAGAGAGGATTTTGGGCAGAAGGTTTTGTGTTTTGCTTTGTTTGTGCCCGTTGGTGCGAGGCCTTGCCCAGACCATGCCAATACCCGGGAGGTGACACTTGTTTCTGTCCTGAGGGTGTAGCTGGCGTTGTCAGATGATGGCAGGGCCTTTGAGAAGAGAGGATATGTTGGAACAGAATGTCTACATTGCTAAATGGTGTGCATTGGTTCAACTTCCAGATGCTTGTTAAGGCAGGAATAAAACAGGGGGGTAGAGATTTAATCTGATTTTAAGACATTGGCCTCTTTCTTGCATGGAGTTCAGATCAAGCCAGGAGCATCCTCTGAGGTCCCACCAGTCTCTCTGTGTCTTCTCAAGAGGGTTTTTTTGGAAGATCTGTGATAATTCTTGTATTTGTCTATTAAAAATAGGGCTGTGGCTGGTGAGGGGGGGACAAGGTGGGTGCTGAGGGATGGCAGGGGAAAATGCTGAGTGTCCCAGGCAGGATCTGTGTCCCCACAGTGCAGGTGACTGCAACCCACCCCTCTGTGCACCTCTGGGTGGGAGGGTTCTTGGTTTTTCCTACAGTAGACATAAAACTTTCCACCAATTAAGTTTTTGCATTTTAAAGTTAATTTTATTTAAAATGTGTGACACCTCTGATGAACCTGTGGATCTGTGGGGTGTGTTTGTCATCATCTGGTTTCTGCTGATGCAAGACTGAAAGCAACCAGTGAATAGTGGTGCTGTAGAAAATACTCTTTCCTTCTTCCAAAAACCCCAAATGTTGTGGGATAAGCATCCCAAGTCTTCAGTGGCAGCACCAGGGGAGATGGCACCAGAGGTCTAGTGAAGGCCATGTTACAAGCACCTTCAGTATTCTGCATAGAAAGGGTATTCCTTGAGGTTTTTGGACCTGAAAGAAATGAAAGTGGGAATGTTATTTTCACACATGATCTAAATGTGACGTAGAGATATGTTGTGTGCATGGAGGAACCACCAAGGGAAGACCTGCATCACAGAGTTACAGCAAGAACAGGTGGAGATACATGTTCTCCTTTCTCTAATACAGAGAGAGATGAGTTGAACATCCAGAGCCCATTTTTTTGTAATTCAAGAGAGTTTCCTGAAAACTAAGAATTAAAAATTAGAATGTAGTTTGGTTTAAGTTTTGTTTTGTTTTTCAAATGAAACTATTAAGCCCTCTCCTGAAAATGTTATTTTTTTTTAGGACAAACCAGTTGGAGTTTGAATTGGCGTGATTTAAAAAAAAATTGAATTTCATGTTACCTAGAAGCTGTGACACAAAATTCCTTGTAAAGAATATTCAGAATTTAAGATTTAGAAGAAAACAAGCAGCATCACTTACACGTTCATTTCACAGATCCTCCAGTTTCTGTTGAAGGTCAGAATAGTTGCCATCTCCTTTTTAGTCAGTTCAAAGTCAAACACCTAAATAGAGATACAAGTGGAAATCACTTCTTTGAACAAACCTAAGAGAAATACAAGAGCAACTCCACACTGGAGAATCCATTTTCACACATGGGCCACTGAATTATGAAGAACAACTTGTTTTATGAACATTGCTGATTCTAGATAAGATGTTTCTGGCATGTTCCTGTGTGGGGATTCCAAGCAAGCTGTGCCTGCTCACCCATCCACAAGCCATGGAACAGGGAATGATATCATGTAAGGATTGCTGATTAAACTCTCAAGAAGTAGGCCTGGGTTAACACTCAGTAAAGTGTAGTTAAGAAGGAAGAAGCCCAGCCCTCTTGCTGCAGGAGGCCATGGCAAGGATGATAAAGGATCACTGCCAAGCCAGCCCTGAGGGGCAGCCCCCAGCTCACTCCTGGTCCCTCACCTGGAAGTTCTCCACAATGCGCTGTGGGGTGACAGATTTGGGAATCGCAATCACATTTCTCTGGATCTGGAAGCGAAGGAGAACCTGCAAAAAGAGACAACTGAATCCTTCCTCCTGTTCCAATGGCTGTTTTCCCTGAGCTATCCCCACTTCTGCAGAGCTGCATTTCAAATCATTCCTGTCCCTGCTGCCCAGGCTGCAGTGCCTGGAGAGCAAAGAGGGAGTGGTGGAGCCTCACAGGAAACCTCCCTTCCCATCCAGGTTTGGCCCAGTCCATTCCTTTTCTTTGCACCTAGGATTTTAGCAGTCTATGCAAGGTTTACATTCTCTGCAAGAGGACTTGAGAAGGGAAGTGATGTCTGAAGGTGGTCAAGAATCTTTTTGGATGGCCTAAGACTTAATAGTGTGTCCTGGAGGTAATATATAAAAAAATCTGCATTGTTAGGGAAAAGTCAGAGGAGTGCCACAATTCATGGGGAAGAGATAGAGGTTCTACCCTTTCTGGAGCTCTGTTTTCCTGCACTGGGAAGGAGTACCCACCTGTGCTGGGGTTTTGTTGTGCTTGGCTGCAATCTCCTTGATCTTGGGGTCATCCAGAAGGGAAGGATCCTTGGGCTTAGCCCTACACAGACAAAGCAAATCAGTGGCAAGAAACTCCACAGAAAGATTCAGCACAGCAACAGAGATCTGTGTTTAAATAAGAAATGAGTGGTGTATGTGTAGTCCCAGTGCTTCAATCATAACCACCCCCTGGCAGATTGCAAAGCAAATTTACCATGGTCTGTCAGGAGAGCCAAGGGGGCAGTATGCAGTCACTGCCAGCCCTTTGGAGTGACAGCACTTGATCAGCTTCTCCTGGGTGAGGTATGGATGAGATTCAATCTGCCAACACAAAACCAAAGAGTCTGACAGTGGCAGAACTGCTGCAATATTGTTGTGCTCCATAAATTATCTCCTAATCCAATTAGAGGCTGGTCTTTTCCCTAATTTGACAGTGACCTGCATGATAATACCCATCCTTAGTATTAAAACCACCTATTTTGATACAAAGTGCTGATACAGTTTTTGCTGGGGGGTTTCACAAAGCTCATCTCTGGGTTCTTTATTATTCCAGAAAGACTGTTTTCAGGGAACTTCTCCAACATCCTTAAACAGTGGTTGAGCAAGGTGATTAAAAAAAAATAGGAGTATGTACTCTGAAATATCCACAGAGAGGGATTTAAAGTACATCCTGTGTATACTCTGTTCACCCTTTTTCCACCTCCTCATTCCACTGTAACTGGATCTTTATAATCCCACAAATCCAGTCACCTGCAGTCACTTTGCAGCTCACCTGATTATTTGCAGGTTTGTACTTCAGTCCTGGCTTGTTCAAGACTCTTTCAATCTGCTCATGGTTAAAGTTGGAGAATCCAATGGCTTTTACCAGTCCACAGTCCACCAGCTCCTCCATGGCCTAAAACAGCAAAATCATCATCCAGTGTGCAAGGCAGCTCATGATGATGTTCTTCCTAATGTGACTTGTTTCCCACCACAAGTAGCACAAAAGAACTATTTAAAGTTGCAAAGTTCCCTGAGGAGAATGCTGCTGCTGGCACATTAATGCCATCTCACCCAAGCCCAAATTCTCATTCCCTCAGTGTGTAGAAATTCACACTGAGTTGCATGAGGAGAAGAATGATGATACTCAGTAATCCACTGTTGTGCAAGCATTGAAGGCTGTCCCACACATGGTAGGCCAGATCTCAACCTAAAATGTCTTTATTTCTCTGAAATTTGTTTGAGCAACTCAAGAAAGGCACAAGAACTGTGGTGAAAACAATTGTGCAGCTGTTATTGTTCCACAGTGAACTTTTTCTAGCTTCAGTCTGGTGTGCAGCTCCACTGGAAGTGCTTTTGCAGCTCAAGTCAAGTAAGACACTCAGAGAACAGGAATAACCAGGGACAGGTTAAGCATGCCCATTATGAAAAGCTATTTTGTACTGCCTTATGTTCCTTCCAAATAATTTTGTGTGAACAAGACAACAGTCCTGTCACTGCTGAAGGTAATGGAAGCATGGCAAAGCCTGATGAGGACAGAGGACATTCCTCTTCTGCTCTGGCTGAACTTACCTCCCACGTCTGTAGAAGATCACTGTTGCTGGGTATGGCCATGCCTTTGTCATCTTTGGGAAACAATTCCTCTCCAGCCTGTTAGAGAGAGAGAGAAAAGGCTTGAAATAATCTCTGCTGAGACATTAGCTGTGTAAAATCACCCAACAGGGATGTAAGGAGCTAAAGCTAATACTGCATTAAAAAAAATCAAGTATTTCTCACCATAACTTAACTAGTTCTTCAGTCACTTCTTAGTTCATGCGTTTTTGTCATCTACTATCCCAATAAAGACAGGTGTTTCTGCTGGACCCTCTGAAGTGATGATCCACAAAGTACATGCAGGGAAGTGGTTAACTTATAGAAAAATATTGTGCAGTCTTACATGAGTTCACTTCAAGTATTGTTCAAGTAACAGTTTCTTTAGGTATTTTTAAAAAGCTCTGTGGAGGATTCACTTTGGCCCTGTGAACCCAGACATTTATACTGGAGTGCATCTGCTGCCAGATGTCCCGTGGGGAGGCTCACTGGTGAAATTGCTGTATTAGAAAAATTAGAACAGCCTGTAACTAGACAGTATGGCCAAAGTATTTTGAATTTTTGGAATTATCTAAATGCCACAATATTGTGCAGTTTCACTTGACAACTTTGTCCACGTAAAGCTAACTAAAACAATATTGGAGGAATGGAGTTGAGCTCAAAAACAAAAGGGAGAATAGAGATTTTGATAGGTATCATCTCTTTGAAATCCAAAGTCTGTGAAACAACACTAAGGCTCCTACAGGCAAGGCCAGCTCAATCTGTACTGTATTAAGGATTTGGTGATGAAAGAGAGAAATGGGAATTGGAAGTGTTTACTTGCACCGTGTGATTCTGCAACCTGCAGAGGAAAGAATTTCTGTCAGGCAGCAAACTGCACCCCTCTGTCCCAGGGGGTTTTCTTTCAGAAGAGCACACCTTGGGTTTGTAAAGGAAAAGGAAAGAGGCACAGCTTTTGCTTGCAGCCAGAGGCCTGACCTTGTTGCTGGGTCTGCCTCTCCATTATCNGGGCAGTGCTGGCACAGCAGGCATGGGCTCTTTCTGGAGCAGCAGTGGTGCTGCAAGTGCTCCTGGCACTGCTGAGGAGCTCTCCCAGGAATGAGACCTGCTGCTACTATACCTTGAAGCCAGAAGGCCAGTGGATGAGGTAGAGATCCAGGTAATCCAGCTTCAGCTTGGCAAGGGTCTTCTGGCAGGCTCCCTTCACCAGGGGCTTCTCGTGAAAGGTGCACCAGAGCTGGAGACAAAACCAGGGCAGACTGTGACCTCCTGAGTTAATGCTCTTGGGCACTCTCCTGCACAGCACAGGAATGCTCCCTGTTCTTTGGAAGATGATGTGGCATGAGGCCATCCTAGTGCTCTTCAGATGTGGCAAGCTCTGGGCTGGGCCTGGCCTATGACTCTGGGGGCAGTGTCAGTGCCAGTCTCCGGTTCCATGAGTTCACCCATCATTTGTGCTACCCCTTTTCTTCCTCAGGGTCTGCCTTGGCAGCAGGGGGCTTTCAGAGGCAGTGGTGTATCTGAGTGTTGTTCCTGAGCATGCACAGAACTCTGCACTGCATGTAGCAGGCAAAGCCAAGAAGGTATAAGACAAGCCACAAAGAGTGGTTGCTGCCAACCTTTACTTAGGTAAGAAGTAACTCCAGATTCCAGCTAAGTAGCCTGATTTTTGTAATAAGAAAGAAAACCCTCCAACTCCACCTTCCCTGGGACACGTGCTGAGCAGATTACAGTGTCCCAAGGTGCCCAGATGATGCCTCCCACAGCAGGGACACCCCTTTGGTAGTGCTCTGAGCCCAGCTGCTGGAACAAGCGGCAGGCAATGACAGGCCCGTGTGCTCTGCTGTGCTTTAGCATCAGCAGGGTGTCATTAGCAAGCTGCTTCTGCCTCTATCAGCCCTTTACACTGAGTGGTCTCTGACCTCTGCATCACTACCTTGCTTGGGGCTACCTGGTCCACTCTGCCTTTTCCTCTTTCCCCTCTTTTGCACTAATCAATCCATCCCCCAGGACTGCTGGGTCACCACAGTGGGGTGCAGACACAGTGTACCCTTCCTAACTCTCCCTGCAGAATGGGGTAAAGCTGTAAGCTTGTGGCAGGAGTGACCTGAATGCTGTTATGATTTGCTTTATCCTACAGCATAAAGTTTGTCTCCATTACTTACCTTCCTGCTAGGAAAATACTCTACACAAAGCATTCCCTCAGCTGTCCTCCAGGCTGCAGGATCATTGGATCCTTACCTTGCTGACAACAAAGAGGTCTCCTCTTTTCACAAGACCTTCCTTGATTTTCTGCTGGATCCCTTCCCCAATCTCACTCTCATTCAGGTACACGTAGGCACAGTCAAAGTGGTGGTACCCGGCATCGATGGCAGCCGTCACCGCAGCTTTTACTTGCCCAGCTGCAGACTGGAAAAAATGCATCAATACTAAGAATCTCAAGGCAGTGCTTGTTAAAGACCTGTATTCTAGCAAAATAAAACCAGGGAAACCATGTTAGGGAAAGCAATCCCCCCCCAATCCAGGTTGGTGGGTTTTTTTTCCTTTACGTGAACACCGTTTCTTGCAGTGATAAACATGGACTCCAGGGCTGGAAATCAACCTCCAGCCATTTATCTGTAGCTCCACTCCAGCTCACGTTCAGCCCAACAGCCAGGCAGAGCAGAGCCCCAGGCACCAGGACAGCTCTGCAGGGGCACTGCAGTTTTGTGCCTGGGAGCTCTGCAGTGCAGGTGCTTTACTCTGGAGCTCTTACCTTCCAGGTGCCCAGCCCCACGAGGGGCATCTTGGCAGTGGTGTTTAGCTGCACGTAGGTCGCCATGGTCCTGCACTCCCTCCTGCTTGCCTCACCACAGCTGCCTCTTGCCTGGCTGGTCTAGCAGTGGTCACTGGCCAGGGCAGGGGACCATGCTGGAGCATCACTGGTGCTCTGGGTCCTCCCATATCCAGCAAACAAGGCCGTGGCTTTGTACACTCAGCTCACAAAGGTTAATGTGAAAGCTGAAATCAATTAAAAATTGATAAGGCGATTACTTGGGGCGTGGCAGTGGTGTGCCCTGCGGACCTTTCCCTCATCAAAAGATAAGGGTTGAGGGCAGGTATGTCCTGGTCAGGCTGGCGTTTCTGCTGGGATCAGCTCCTGTAGTGCCCTGTCCTGTCCCAGGGATTGTTCACGTGTCTCTCTTGTGCCATATGCTGAGGTGTTCTGACACCGTGTTGCAGTTCCCCCCATAGATTTCCTGAGAGAGAAGGTTTCATTCAGTGAAAGTGTCCAGGTTTCATTCCTGGGCACTTTGGCCCAGGATTGTCACAGGTAAAGCCTGGGGGTGTCCTGAAAAGTCCCAAGGTAGGGTGTGATACAGAGGCCCCTCGCTCCGAAGCTGCTCCCTCGCTGCTGGGTGTGACTGTGGGCTGAGCCCTTGGCTGGAGCAGCGTGTCCCCACCACAGTGGTGGTGACCTGGGCTGGTCTCCCCTTGATGGAGCCTTGTCACCTTGTGTGCCGATGAAGTGAGACAGCTGCAGAAACCTCAGTGTGAGGTTGCAGAGGAAGGAGTTCCTTTTCACCCTCTCCAAAGGTGTTGGTAACCACTCCTCAGGCTGAAAGGTGAGGCACAGTGAAAAACAGGGAAGTTCACAAAGGGCATGCATGCCAAACGTGAGAAGTAAAATTAAGTCCCTGTTTTTTCCCAGTCTTAACAGGATCCTCCCTCTGGTAAAATTCCAGAACTGCCTTTTCTTTTTTTCTTTTCTTCACTTCTCCTTGTTTTATTATTGTGGGCAGCAGGCATATCACTATGGCTTGTTTTTTTAGCAGCCAGTGCAGTCATAAAGGAGTTTAATAATGCAAAGACATGTCAGTGTAGAAGAGAAAAGGTGTCTTGTAGTTTCATGGTCATTGTGGATGCCATATATTATTACTGCCACAAACTAACACACCCTTTAGCACAAAACCAGAGCAGGATCCAGGGTGGATGGATGTGTTTTAATGTTTGCACACACGGGGGCAGAGTTAAACTTGTGTATGGCCACAGCTTTTGCATTTCTTCAGTCTTAACTCAGCAGATTGAATTGGGTATTGTATTCCTTAGATTTTGTAATGATGAGAAGTTGGAAAGTCTCTCTTCCTCTGCCTTTTTTCCTAAAAAAGGATAAGAAGAAAAAAAAATAAAGGTGGCTTACATTTGTAATAAATAGACTTGAACATTTTCTGGTAGGAACTCAAAAGATATAAACCTGGGTTTAAAGAGGAAATTAGCCAGTTATCACCAATTTTCTGAATAGTCTGATCCTTAAATTAAAGACACAAAAATTAATTTCCTTTTCCCTGCTGTCTTTTGCACTGAAATGTATGAGACAGTCTACTGCTTCAACTCACCACTTGTCTCAAAGATGTTCCAAAACTTGCACTTTTAAGTGTTGTTATGCACGTGGAGGGGAAATCAAGTCTGTTTTGTCCCTCCTGTTAACAAGGCACTTACCTTCAACATTTATGTCTGAGGAGAAGCAGGAGGACTATCTAAAATTTAGTATGGTTGGATTTGCTACACCTGGGAGCACTCTCCTGTGCTCAACAGCTCCAGCTTGTTTTTGACTGCAGCTACCTGTGGGGACTGTGGGCCATGTGCAGCTGGTGGGAAGCAGAGTGTGCTGTACAGACTTGGGTTGTTAACTGCACATTTGCAGCCAGAGGCTGCTTCCATTGGGAAGTTTGCCATGGATTCAACAGCATGGAAACGAGCCATTTGTTAAAATGTCTGCCAACAGTGCCAGCTCTTTGTTCTGCCAGTGTAGTGCCAAACTCTGTCTAACCTATCCTCTGTGTTGGCCCTGGTGTGCTCAGAATGGCTGGATGTTGTGATTTCAGCACTGTTTCCCAGTGCCTCATCCCCAGAGATCCCCTGTGTTCCCCCTGCAGCTCCCAGTGCAGCAGTGGTGGTGGCTCAGCAAAAATGGGGAGAGAAAATTCCTCAGCATCTGCATCCCAGTGTTGGTCTGGCCATGCTGGCCTCTGTGGGACAAAGCAAGAACAGTAAGAAAAATAAGGATTGACCTTTTCCTTCTTCCCAAGGACATTCCCCACTCTGTAGTGTAAACCAGTGAGCTCAAGAGGTGCTGGGATATCATGCAAAGCTGAGAAAGTAGCTGCTCAAAATGGTCTTTTTTATACATTTTCTCACACACTATATGTCACCCTCTGGAGCAAGATGGGCTTTCCAGAAGGAATAGTCACAGTCTGATGTTTCCACAGCACTGGGCACACCAGAAGCCTGAAACAATATATTTTGGGTTCTGAGAAAAGCCCAGCCAATTGTGTTCTGAAGCTGGAGTAATTTTTACTGTTACAAATAGAGGAAAGGGGAAAATCTGGGGAACGTCAAGCTGAAACTACCCTGAAGAGGAACCTTTTAACTTAGCAGAACTGCAGGAAGCTGCAGTTCTTGAGAACTACATCAAATGGTGTGGTGGTTTGGTGATAAAGAGAAGTGTAACTTGCCAACAAGTGGATACCTGAGGGTAAACAGGACAGGAAGATATAGTTAATAAAACTGTCAGGCAGTGGGAAGCAGACCCCTGGAGGCAGTGGAGGAGGTGTTGACAGCAGACAAGGGCAAAACAAGGCATGTTCATGATATTCCCAAAGAATAATATAGTTACATTTTCTTCTGAGTCTTGTCTACATGAAAATCTTGCACTGTTTCATTATGCTGATGCAAATGCCTTTTTTGGACACATATCAGTTGAAGTATGTTGTGTATTGATTTAGCTTAAATCCCTTCCTTACCACTTCAGTTAAAACAGTAGAAACTACTCCAGCAAAATAACATTCATCCTCCTAAAGACTTCACATTATTTTAACAGCATCAGTTTTTTAAATAGTTTAATTAAACTGCAACTTCCTTGCACAGGCCAGGACTGGTTGCTGTGGAAGCAGAAACATGTCAGTGTCTTTTGTGTCTTTTCTTTAACTTGTAAAAAGAAACCTTCTGATCACAGACTGGAGAGGTGGATTAATGTGGGACTGGCAAATACTTTGCTTGATTTTCTCTAGGTCAAGCCCTGTAAAAAGAGCAGGTACCAAAGCATCAACACAGACCAAACCTTCTCACTTGTTTCTGTGGGAGAATGGGCTTTGTAATGAGGGGATAGGCAACTTCAATTAAATAGGAAGGACACCATGGCCAGCATCCAAACCCATCTCATCTATAAATGGAAAATTTGCCCATCCCAGACCTACATTCCTGTCCAGTTCTGTTGGTAGGCATGGTTATCACAGGAATGGGATTTTCCTTTCTCCTATATGCAGACTGTAGGTTTTCCAAAGCTCATCACTTTAGAGAACAGTTGACTATTTTTCTTGCCAAGTGGAGGCTCCTGTTCTCATGGAAAAATATTTTCATGCTTCCTTTCAAGTTTCAGCAGTAAGCCATGTCTGGTTTTGACAAGGAAAGAGATGCTTTGAATGTCCTTAGAGTGGAGGAAGAGATATGTTTTCCCTTTGAAAAAACACAAAAGTTTTGAAAAGTGCTGGAAATATTTTCCTCATGTTTGAAAAACAAAACAAAATGAAGCACACAGTAAAACCAATGAGTTAATCTTGATTAGGAACAACATGAAAAATACCAGTGTGGAATCTGTACAGTTAGAGCTGAATAGAAATTGCTTTATAACCTGAACTCGTACACAACAAGGGAGCCAGATTGTTTTAGCTGACTGAGTTACTCAGGTTTTGTAAATACCAGAGCAGAACCTCATGTGGTGTTTCTCCCGTCACATGGCAGGACCCGTGGGCAGTCTGAACATTTAGTGGGGATGTGGAAGGTCCAGTGATTGCCACAGAAGTTGGGCTCATTGTGCTTCACTAATCCATGGCTGTGCAGTAACTGCACTCTGTGCTCCAGGTCTGCTCTAGGCTTGGTCAGATGCGCTCCCGCAGTCTCAGCATCTGTCATTTCCAGAAGGAATTCAGGATGTGCAGGGAGGAGGCCATGGCTGAACATTGTTCTAGCACGAGGCTTCCAGCAATTGTCTTGGCTGGAGACTCTGCTTGTCCTTTAACCAGGAGCTGTGTGGAACCCCAGGGGCTGGGAAGAGATGGTGGCCATGTGTGGGCTGCTGCAGAAGCCAGGAAAATTGGTTTGGCCTGTGTTTGCTCCCAGCTGCCCCCCCCAAACTACATGCTTGAGTAAGAGCAGATAAAGTGACTTCATCTCTAGAGTTTTTGCATCTTGAGAAGGGCAAGAAGCCTTGGTCCAACAGCATGGGCCTCATTTTGTGGTGTCTTTCTAGAGACATTACACCCTTCCCCAAAAAGAACACAGGTTGTTGCCAGATGTTACCTACTTCTGCAAATTTCTTCTTAAGCAGGGCAGGACCGTACTGCCCATTTTTTTTCCTCACACATCCCTTGTATTGATCTTGGCTCAGTCCCTTGTTTGATACATTACAGATGCAGACTTGTACAGAGAAGAATAAGGACAGCAATACTGAATGTTTAAACAAGTACTTGACCCATGCAAAATGTTGAATATTGGATAGTGCTGAAGCAGAGAAGTCTCTTTCTTTGTAAGATAAAAAGGAGATACTGAATTACAGGCAAAATATTTTTTCCTGGCCCTTCCATGGATAGCTAGATCTGTTGACAATATAGAGGAATAGGCTAATTCTGAATAGAAAAAGAGTGGAAGTCAGGCACAAAATTATTTAAGTGAATGGTTTTCCATGTAAGTGAAACAGATGAAAATTTGAACTGAAAAACTCTGGGAAGTTGGATATTCTGACTCCCCATCATGCATCATTTATTAGCCCTGTCTGACTTTCCACTCATGCTCCTTTTCTGTTAAAGAAATGAGGCGGGGTGGAGGGGGAGGAAGCATGAATTAACTTGTGATACACAGCTATTTATTTAGCAACCTAACTCCTAAAGTTTCCTGGGAAACAATCCTGTAAAAGAGAGACCTGATTTTGTTGCTTTTTACGGTCAGGAGCAGCCCCAGTGAATTCTGAGGAGTTACAGTAAAAGTAGAAAAACAGTGTGACTCAGTCCTTCTCTTGATATTATCTAACCATGACACATAGGACAGACTTTTATATGTAGGAAGCTCATTTTTGTGCTCCATTCAAAACCAAACTGAACTTCAGCCAGTCTTGTTTTGTAAACTGCTGTGATGCAAGAGAGCCACATACCATGGACAGAAACACAAGAAGCACCAGAAAGGTCTTTGTGATTTGTAGAGTGTTTGTGAGAAAACAAAACATCATAAATACAGACAGAGATAACTCTACACACACATCAACAAGGTCTTAGTTAACCCATGGTTCATTATAACATCGAGGTAAAAGACTTTAGAGCAGTTTTTTTTTGAGGTGAACCATTCATTTTTCATAGCAAGACATTAATACACACGAACTAGAGTATGTGTGGTGTGTGTTTGTTGTTCTCACCATTCTCTGCAATGACACTGAAGTTCCCATTTTACCCTTTTAGTTATATTTGCCCAGATTGTTATGTGCTGTCATCATGCTCTAGTATCAGCACCATCCAGTCTGTTTTCAAAATAACTTATCATGACTAGACACCACCCTGTTGCTTTCTTTTTTTCAAAGCCCTTTAAAATTATCTCTTCCCAGACAGTTCCTTACTGACGTCTGGTGTCTGGAGCACTTTGTTTATCATGGGGGGAAAAAAGCAGATTAATCACAGGATTTTCTTTGCTTTTGATACTGCTACAAGAAGTTAATTTGTACAGTATTGTGACTTAAAACCAGTGAAATGCTCCAACCCAAAATCTGAAATGTAAACCCCTCCCAACCCACAAAGTTTAAAAGTGAACCTTGTAAATCTTCAAATTTTGTCTCTGGCTCTAGAAATGGGAAAACTTTTGATTGTGAGAAAGAATTTTGTTTTCCCAGCCATTGATACCTTGTAAAACTTTTTTTTAGAGGTATTTTTGAAGACTAGAACTGTATCCATGAGGATTTATTCAGAACATTGTGTTCCACACACTTCTTTGTATGTTCTAGGCACCTGCTGTGCTGAGGTGTTTATTTGAAGATGACAATGTAATGGTTTTAAGGGCTTAGAGAGTATAAGCATTTTTCCCATGCATATGTTCTCAGCTTGGGATATGCAGAAATAAAATAATTTTTTTGAGTTAATATTTCAGAAGAACAGACAGAAGTCACCTTTTTTACTTCAGAATAACATTACCAGTACCTAGCCATTGGGATTACAGAAAAAATTCAGTTCCCACTTCAGGTTTAGAGTATGATGCCTCCCAAAGCAGCTTCCCTCCATCTGTTTTGCATATAATGAGGGCTATTATGTATTTTCTTCCTCCTTCTCAGTCATTTATTTGGTATTAATGATTCAGAAAAACTTCTGCACTTACTTAAAGACTAAAGCTCTGATTCTGGTGATAAATGCAGGGTTAGTTTAAGTGCTTACACACTCATCTTTTTTTATTTTTTTAAACAGGTTTTCCCTCCAAGTAATGCAGTTAGAGAGAGAGAGAAGAAAAAAAAGGTAGAGTACTTTATTTTCTCTTCACATGGACTTACACTTCTGTTTTTGATATAAAGAGAATCTACTGAAGTTGTGTATTGCCTCCATACCCAAACAGGATGAAAGCCCCACTGTGTTAAAACACTAAAGCAGCATTGTATTAATATTAAGCAGGTGTCAAACAGTGCCTAAACTAGTAAAACAGAAGGTGAAAAAGGGTCTTTGCTAAGGAGCTTAAATTGTAATTGGGTGGCTGCCTGGTGTGCAAGGTGTGCCTCACTGCTCTGTCAGGTGCACCCCCAAGTTTGAGGTAATCTTAGGCTTGGTTTAAGATGTGGTGGTGTGATATGTTGACAAATAGGGGTAGGTGTGTGATGAAAAATTCCCCACGCACAGGTGTGCTCGAGAACCACGTGTGTGGGTACTGCAAGATGTGGTGAGTGGCTCCAGCAGAGAGGAGGGAGCCTGGCACGTCCTTGCCTGCTCCTGCTCCCTGAGCTCTGCTGGAAAAAGGTCCATTGTCCTTGTGTTACAGTCTGAGGTCTGGTGTGTAGAGATGTATGGAAAGATGCATTTAGGCAGGGTCATTTTACAGTGTTGTAATTCTGAATCCTCAGGAGGCAGTAAGGATGTTTTCCTCTTTGTAGTGTGTTTTTCTCCCTACAAATTTGTCCATGGGTGGAAATGAGCCATCATCAATAGAGTAGGAATGTGAGACAATAGCATGGATAGCAGACAGAGGAAAGACAGTATCTAGGTCTTCTGTAGGGGAAAAAATGTCAAGTGTTGAAAATGAATGGGCCTGCACCCCAGAAAAAGGTGAGGGAGGATTCCCTGGGCACCCATCTGGGTGGCAGAGAGAATGGGCTGGAAAGGTGTAGGGAGGGTCTAGAAAAGGAGAGACATTCATGCAGTAGGAAAACACACAGGAGAACATTTAGAGAAAGAGTTTCAGGGTTACTGAAGAGTGCAAGGACTTGATTACAGAACTTTATTTTGAGCATGAAATTATTAATGAAGACAGATCATGTATCAAAGAGTTCTAAACAAAGAGCTTTGTTTAAGGTTTTCTGGAAATTAAAATGGGTATGTCTGCAATGCTCTGTGGCAAACACTGGATCTGGCTTTGAACAAAGTAACTATTCTGTGAAAGAGTACCAAGGACATAATCAGTGAAGAACGCTCCTGTTTGCCACAGTTTTAATCAATCATTAATCAGCCTTTCTTCCTTCCAGTTCTGTTTTCTTCTGCTTCTGCCTTGCTCAGCTCCAGGCCTTTATTCAGAGTGGTGCAGTTGCACTGGTGCCCTGGCAGAAGTTTACGCATTGAGGAAAGGAGTTTCCTGGACTAATTCTGCCACAAACATTCCAGCTAAATGCAACAGCCTGGAAGGGCTCCAGAGCAGAGACCCTGAAAAACACAACCCAGCTGGTCTGAGAGATAATAGCTGCCAAGTGAGCGTAGCTGTCTGCAAGGAGTCACGCACAGGGATGTGGCTTTGACTCTTCTGTCCTTGGATATTTTGAAATGTGAATCAAAGTCATTAGACTGCCTTTGCCATGCTAATCAAATGGTCTTGTCTAAAGACTAAAGGAGACAAAAATCTGTATTTAATGGCCATAGAGGTCCTGGATTGTGGCATGGGTTACTGTCTACTCACTCACAACTGCATATTGGCATAGAATGTTTCTTTCTGCTAATTGTATTCTTACAGTGCTGATATTCAAGAAAAGATATTTTTCCTTCTATCTCTAGGAACTTTGCTTCTTTTCCTTACAAAGTCAACTGACCAGTTTGCCTGAAGGCGCAATGACTGCAGGTGTGTGGTCATGCAGTGGGATATGGGAGCATTTCTCTTCACCAGCTTGAGCTGATGGGTGGCAAATCAAACTCTTCTACACTGTGAACTTGAGTATTGCTTTGATTACATAGGCTGGACTGGGTTTATACTCTGTGTTCCGGCTTAGAGACAGAACATAGAGTATAAACCTGAGAAACCTGACAGAAATGAAAGGTAGTTGTTAATATTAAAGTTGGTGGATGAGGTGAAAAGGATTTTATGTATAACTGTTAAGAAAAATGCACATCCAGTAGAAATATTCTGCAGAAGCAGCAGATTTTATTGTGGTTCTGTGGTGAGGTCAGGACTAGCTCTATCAGGAAAGGCATTGAAAGTATTCTCCCTGAGATGCAGAATGTTTTCTGGAGCTTCCCAAATGAATGGGGAACAAAGTGCAGTAGCCACCAGAGAGATGCAGATGCTGCTCACCAGCAGCCTGGCCACTGTTACCACACAGTGTTGTGAGCCTAGCAAAGCAGGTTTCATCTGGAATAGCCTTCTTTCCCACTGACATTTAGGATCTGGATATCCCTGTAAATGTAAAATTAGACACCATTTCTCCTCACAGCACACTAGAGACATTATTTTAATACCTCTGCCCCGAATTTCCTTAAATTTACTCCTGTCACTTTTTCCTATCAGAATCTGAATCCCCCGTCTTTTATTTTCATGCACTATCTTTTTAACTTATTAAAAAGGGAAGATCACCTCTATCCCCTGTAGGGACGGATGACAGAGCACATTTGGTGTACATCCAGTTTGTGGCCCTCCAAGCTTTGCCTTGTGGCTGTTCAGGGGTAAACATTTAGAGAAGAAAATGCTACTGATGGTGTATGAAAGATGTGCTCTGCTTCTATTTAGAAATAAAAGCAGACCTATGGCAATAGAAGCAGTAAAGGACACCATCTTGCCACACACTTCCCTGTTTCAAACCAGAGTTGCTCCATCCACTTGTTTTTATTACTTTAGATTGTGATTACAGCCTGTGGGAATGAGGGAGCTAGCATGATCCTTAAGAAGACTCACGTCTATTTTTTTTTTTT
>VXBC01011968.1:18400-43817 GCA_013399945.1 Ploceus nigricollis
GAGCTCGGGGGGCGGCCCTGGGTTCGGGGGGGGGTTTCCTCGGCGGGGCTGTTCCGGCGCTCCAGGGAGGGATGGTGGTGTTGTCCCCCGGGCGAGGGGGCGGTGGCTGCGAGGCACCGCGTGTGTGCCCGTGGCCGTGTCTGCGTGCCCGTGTTCGTGTGCGGGTCGCCGCCCCGCGCTGGCGGCCGCGGGTGTTTGCGCGTGTCCAGGAGGTGCTGCCCTACTTGTGGCCGAGCCTCCGTGCTCGGGGCGGGCTGGGACACGCAGGTGCTCCGCACAGGGACGCCTTATAAAAGGGATGAGCAGGGGAGCTCGTCTCGGCTGGAGCAGGAGCCCTGGAAGTGGCCGCCTCTGGTGTTAGACCTTAAAGCTGTGCTTGGCCAAGAGATTCGCCGGTGTGAGATGTTATCCTGAGCACTGTGCGCTGCTGGGGCTCTGGGTTTCTGTTCTCTCACAGCGTGAACCACAGAATGGAAGGGACTTTAAAGGCCAGCTAGTTCACCCCCGTGCCTTGGGCAGGGACACCTTCCACTAGACCATGTTGCTTAAGAGTCCAGCCAGCCTGGCCTTGAACACCTCTAGCGATGGGGCACGCACAGCTCCTCTGGACAACCTGTGCCAGTGCCTCTGTGCTGGGTCCACGTCTGCTGTCTGTACCCTCCGTGGTCTCCCAGAGCTTTTGGTGCTAGAGCTATGGTAATTGCAGTCTAAACAAATCTTAGGGAGCAAATGATGTCCCGGGGCATGTGGGAGACCAGAAATTTTCCCTTGTTGGAAATGCAGGAGCTGTGCGTTGGCATCTTTTTGGAGAAGGCATTTGGTAGCTTTCCCTGCCCAAACAAGCCGTGTGTGCTCTATTTTTTTAACAGCTTTGAAAGCAAATGGTGGCTGGCATAGCCATTTGCACCTGTGGGCTCTTTCTGTGAGCACTCGGTGTTTATTCTTTCCCTGCAGGTAACCAGCCAAGGGTGTGTGCTGGCCTCTGTATAAAGCAGCTCTTGAGCCTGTGCTGGGATTTGTGTAGGTTGTTCCTTTGCCCTAGGAAAGGTGAGTAGGATTATTTCCATGTGTTGCTCTAAGGCTTTCTAGTTTAAATGCTTCCAGAAGTGGACTGATATTTAAACAGCGCTGTGACTTGCTAGTTCTTTCTAAATTTGTTTGGGAATTGTGCTTCTGCCTAATGTTTTATATAAGTGAACTGGAATTTATGGCACCCAGATACTATTCGGTCTTTGTGTAAGTGTATCTCTTATAGTAACTAAATTTTTTATTGCTTTTGGCTAAAATGCCAACTAAACTTTGGCAAAGAGGTGCACCTATTGTTGGGTCTTAATTTGGTTTTGTAGATTATGTAATCTATTCCTGTGGATAATAGAATGAATTAATCTGAATAATGAAGTATTTGCAGAGATAGAGCTTTCTGTGGAGCTATTTTATGCATAGTAGGTCATGTTGTGAACACACTGCAATTTTAAAATTTTTTAAAAATTTTGTCTGTGGTATGTTGAGTAAGGATCAGTTGCTTTAGGTGGAAATGGTAGCAAATACTTGCTTTTGTTATAAACCTAGGATCTTACAGGGTGCAGTTTAGTGTTGGAGCTGATGTGACATGACACCTCAATCCTAGCAATAGCTGATTTCTTTGCTTAAAGTGCAGCTGATTATTTGGAGTGGAAAAAGTGGACCATGCAGGGGATTTTGTCTGAGATGTTTCTTGCCATACACAAATCTCAGCCTGCCTTTGCATGAAATGAGACTTTCTTTTGTATTTTTCAGCTGTCTATTGGGTGTCAAACAATACCTCCTGATATTCTGTAAAAATCTCAGTCCTCAAAGGCTTTTTAATCCTGAGCTGTGCCACTAGGCAGAAGTCAGCACTGGGGGGGTTTTGCAGAGTGCCCTTGTGTGAGGTAGGCTCTGTCTTAACGTGAGATTAGAGGAGAACTAAGCCACTGTTACAAGCAAGATCAGATTCCTGAGTCTGTTAATGAATTGAACTTTTCTAGACACTTTTTTTTGAAAGCCTGGAAAAATGAATGCTGGTATTGTGCTGGGTGTTTCCCAAAACCCAGAATGCATGGCCTATGCCATCCTGCCATCTGACCTAATTCAGGGTCACAGAGGGCCTGAATTTGAGACGCTGGGAGTGTGACTGAAGCAGCTCCAACTGATTTGAGATGAGGGGAGCTCCTTGAGTGCGTTATGGAAATCTAGCCCAAGGTTGGGTGTGCAGAAATCAGAGCTCAGTCTCCCACTGTCCATGGTTTTGAGAGCACTTAATATTCATCTGAGGTACAGCAGTGCCCCCAGTGCAGAGAGTTGTGTTTTTATATTTTTTCCCCTGCTCTGTCCATTGCCATCTAGCCTGTGTCTCAGGTCAGAGGGATCAGGTTGGGGTTTTCAGAGTTGCAGTCCTGTGTTAGATGGGCCTTTCAGGCATCCCATTGTCTGCTAGCAGATGTTGTCCACCTTGGCAGACCCTTGGGTGTGTGGTCAAAAGGTATCTGCCATTGAAGACAATCCACAGGAGATGGTTCTTGGTCAAGAAAAAAGAGGAAAGGTACTGTTTGACCTTATGAATGTATAGCTGTCTGACTTAATGAGGACAGCAAATAGGCTTTTTGTGCCCACTCCAAAAGTAAAAACATTAATCCTGGTGCCTAAGAATCTGGCATTGTAATTCACAGACAGGAGAGGAAAAATAGACTTGAAAGTCAGAAAGAGGATGGGATAATCTGTGAGGTCCCTTGAGGATACAACTAGTGAAATGAGGACTCACTAGTTGTACATTGCATCCCACAGTATCTGTGTTGTCACGCTTGAGTGTGGAGGAGGTGGCCTGGGGAAAAACTCAAGCACAGACTGGCATAATGAGCAGGACAGGATGGGGATTTGAGGAAATTGTACATAGTGTGACAATGTTGACACCTCCTTTGAGAAGAGCTGATAAGGTTTTGTGTGTTGCCACCTGCAGTTCTGTGGTCCCACTCTCCAGTTCCTCTGGCTGAGGGCCACAGCTGCTGTCTGTGCCTGCATTCCCTCGGAGCAGTGAGGATCTGGATAGCCCTGGTGGGCTCGAGCTACATGTGGCACCTCAGAGTTGCCCAGTGAGGAAGACCTGCTGCTCTGGGAGCCTGTGACACTGAGTGAGGCTCTGTTTAAGCACTTGAGGGAAACTGTAGGCTGGAACAGCTTGTACAAATCTACTCCTAATCAATTGTTTTAGTGGGCTAGTTGCAACAAGCTGGGTGAAGGATGGCACTTTGCTTCCCACATGAGGTCTCTTGGTTTGGAAATCCTCCCACTCTCAATTGTAAAATCATACTCAGCAGCACTTGTTTCTTTGGTTGTTTTGATTCTGATAGTTGTTTACTTTTCACTGCCATATTGCTACTTGTAATGCATTATCTGTGGGATGTTTGATGTGTCTGTCTCGTGTCTTTGTCCAGATGTATCGCCATTAGATGCCAGATCAGCTGCCTCTGTGCTGAGCTGCAACCAAAATGGCAAAGTATAGGCTCGTTCTCCTGAGACATGGGGAAGGAGCCTGGACCAAGGAGAATCGCTTCTGCAGCTGGGTGGACCAGAAGCTGAGCAGTGATGGGATAAAGGAAGCTCAGAACTGTGGCAAACACCTCAAAGCCCTGGGCTTTGAGTTCGACCTCGTCTTCACCTCCGTGCTGAGCCGCTCCATCCAGACTGCCTGGCTGATCCTGGAGGAGATGGGCCAGGAGTGGGTCCCCATCCAGAGCTCCTGGAGGCTGAATGAGCGTCACTACGGAGCGCTGATTGGGCTCAACAGAGCAGAGATGGCTCTGAATCACGGCGAGGAGCAAGTGAAAATCTGGAGGAGGAGCTACGATGTTACCCCGCCTCCCATCTCTGAATCTCACCCCTACTATGCAGAGATCTACAACGACCGCCGCTACAAATGCAGTGATGTCTCTCAGGAGAATCTCCCAAAGGCTGAAAGTCTCAAAGATGTGCTTGAAAGACTCCTTCCCTACTGGAATGAAAAGATAGTGCCAGAACTGAAAAGTGGCAAAATGATTCTTATCTCTGCTCATGGCAACAGCAGCAGGGCATTGCTGAAGCACGTGGAAGGTAAGGGCCTTTGTTATAGCCTTCCCCTTTCCTCCTTACTCAATGGCTTGGAGCTTTATATCTTGTTCTGTAGTGTATATTACTTACCTGGGCAAGGTAAGAATGTCTGTGGTCTCCAAGGAGGAAGTAAAAAGTTGGTCAAGGAAGCAAACTGGGAGATGTGGAAAGGGGAGAGAATTAGTTAGGTTAGTGTAGTTAAGGAAAGGGCCAGATGCTTTCATTTTATTTCTCATTGTTAATTTAAAACTACTGTATTCAAACAAAATTTGTGGTTGGTTTAGATAGACAAAAACTCTGCAGGCTCACGTTGTTTGTTTTTTTTTTTTCAGCTGCTTTGTCAGGTTTGTGATAATCATCTCTTAATTAAAAAAGCATTGCTGTAACACAGCAGAATAAAAGTGCTTGGCTTGGGTTGTGGAAGATGTTCTTGTTACTTCAATGGGTCACCCTGATAATTTCCCATAAAAGTTATGTGACAGAGTTCTGCAGAGAATAGGCACTTGCTAAAGCTTGTGCAAATACTGCACTATATCCCAATATTGAAAATGCATCCCGATAAACAGCCAGGTTGGTAGCTTAGCATAAGGTTGTTGATTTACCACAGAATGGTTTGTGTTGGGGGATATCTTTTAAAGGCCATCTAGTCCAGTCCCTGTGCGATGAGCAGGGACATTTTCATCTAGATCAGGTTGTTAATAGTCCTGTTCAACCTGGCCTTGAATGTTTCCAGGAATGGGATATCTGCTGCCTCTTTGGGCAACATGTTCCAGTGTTTTACCAGTCTCATCATAGAAATTTTCTTCTGTATATCTAGTCTGAAAGGATCTTCTTTTAGTTTAAAACCATTATCCCTTGTCCTGTTGCAACAGGCCCTGCTAAAAAGTCTGTTTCCATCTTTCTTAGAGGCCCTCTGGAACCTTCTCTTCTCCAAGCTAAGCATCCCCAGCTCAGTCTTTCCTCACAGGAGATGTGCTCCATCCCTCTGTTTGTTTTTGTGGCCTTCCTCTGGTCCTGCTCCAACAAGTCTTACCTGGGCTGAAAATCCCAGAACTGGTCTTGGAAATGACTTATTTGGGACTTTATGATAAAAAACATTCTTTTCACTGTTAGATTCTTCCCTCCCTTCCTCTTTCATCTCCTGGCTTCTAGGTCATCCTAAACTGGAAGTTGAACTATATTAATTTCTTTGTGGGTAGAGCAGAATTCAGTGATTATATATGTATGAATACATATATGTAGTTAAAAGTATGCACAGACTGGATTGTGTCCACTCAGGGTTTGTTGTTTTTTTTTTTTTTTTTGAGTTATAAAGTCCTCTGTTCTGTGGCTCTGCCTGCTGAGTACTTTTTGCATTTGGCCATGCTGGAGCAGTCAGGACATCAGGAGTCTGAAGCCTGTGAAATGAGCAGGTACAAATGGCTTCTGGGACTAGAGAGGCTGTGAATCCTGGGGTGCAGATCACTGCTTGGATGAAGGAGGAAGGGCTGGTTCAGTCAGTTCCATGATGTGGTCAGAGTGGTTGTCCACAGTGTGTGAAATGATAAAGGAAAGAGGGGAAGAGTGTGACTCCCCTGCCTCCCAAGAAGTGAGCCAGCTCCAAGAAACCATGCTGGCCAAGCCCTTTGGGGGTGAAATGATGACAGCTGAAAGTAGGTTCCAGCAGAGATCCTGGGCACCTTCTGTGCAGGCCTGCAACAGGGGCTGGCAGCCTCAGGGACTGGGAAGGGTTGCTTTGGAGTTACAATGGCTGGATTTCTTGCTGCACTGAGATCAGGGAGGAGCAGTGCTGCAGAACTTTGCTTTGGGACAATTGCTAACTCTGTGTAGCTCTTCCAGGACTGCCCATACTCAAAGTGTAATAAAGCTGTCCTCTGTCTTGCAGTATACCTTCACCCTCCCAGCATATGCTTACATAGGGAAGTGTGAGCAGTCCTTGGCAGAGGATCTGGTTCTGTTGACCAAGGACCATTTTGGAGCTGCCCCAGCTCCTACACAGGAGCTACTGGCAGGTACCTGCTTGGCTCTCCTGCCCTTTATGTAGTGGAGAATGGATTTCTGAAGAGCTGGCTTGAAGAGTAGCATGGACAGAGCTTTGAGACCCCTGGTGTTACAATCTGCCTTTGTTGTTTTGGTTTTGCCTTTTTTTTTTTTTTTTTTGTTTTTCCCTCAGCCTAAATCTAGTTGGATCCAAGAGGTTCCTTGTCTGCATTGCTGACTGTCTCTCCCTTTCTCTGCTGAAAGGTTGTGAGTTGCTCTGGAACCCTGCTAGAGCTGGACCTGATTCAACAGTGCTTAAACTTTGCCAGTCTACTGTATTTATAGCACCCACTGTGAGATGGGCTGTGTTTTTGTGGATTTTTCTTTTTTATAAGTTTAGTGTATCCTGCACTTCAACAGAGTTTTCTAAGCCTCTCCAGCTTAGCTGGAGCCTCTTTTTTTCTTTTTTTTTTTTTTGGCATTTTGAAAACTGGGTTCCAAATGCCTCAAGCAGCAGTCTTGTACGGCTGCTTGGATGTCTTAGTCGTGGTGTTAACTTGATCTTGGAAGATGTAGATCAAACTTTAAATGGCAGGAAATATGAATGTTTTCATTCAGTTGGATCTGATGAAACAATTCTAACTGTTT
The DNA here is from genome assembly GCA_013399945.1 of Ploceus nigricollis. Classification (NCBI taxonomy): domain Eukaryota; kingdom Metazoa; phylum Chordata; class Aves; order Passeriformes; family Ploceidae; genus Ploceus; species Ploceus nigricollis. Next base: position 25,130 of record VXBC01011968.1, read on the forward strand.
TAGTGTCAATTTGAATTTTTTTCCTTAAAGACTACAGAGTGTCCCTTGAAGTTACTATTTTAGGGAGTATTTTCTTGAAACAGGACTGCAGTTCTCTGAATCTGTGTTTTCCCTGTTCTGAGTAATTAGTAAAGAGGTGGAAATGTAGTTCTGCTTTCTGCTTGCATGCAATCATTGGAGCAGCAGTATCATGCTCAAAAGGCTTTGATTGTGGGTTTGGATTTTGTTCCTGTTTTCTCATTGCACAGAGTGGATCTCATTAAGGTGTATGTACTGTCTGTAGAATCTGTCATGCTCAGTGAGCATCCCGGATCTATTTGCAGGTGTTTTTTTCTCAATTCTTTGGGGGAGGATAATTTTCTCTTTATCTAATAACCAGTGCTTCATATTGAACCCTCTTGACAGTGTCCCTTTATGAAGATTTTAGTGTAATACTTGTGATCACCTTGCCCCATTTCTGTTCAGTGCTGATTGGAGACCAAGTCCAATGGACTGATTTACCAGATGAAGGGTTGGTGGGCTGTCTCAACTTTTCTTTCTTCCCAGCCATTTAACTCTGGGCACTGGTGTCAAGTACCTCAAAACAGGGGCTTGTGGAATGCCTGATTCTAGAATTTCCAATAGTATTCCAATAGTTTACATGCTGGAGCTGCACATTGTGACACCTGGTGTGGATTGTGTGTTGAGGGCTTCTTAATAAGATTATTTCTCTGATTTTGCTGCCTAGCCTTCTTAAGGAAATACTACTTATGTGAGTGTGGTGTTGTGAGTGCAGTTGCAGGAAACAGCTTGAGATCTAACAACTCAGTGGTCTTGAAATGGGATGGTCTTGCTCTCCCTGTTATTTCCCCCAGTCTTTGCTCAGTGCTTCTGCTGCTTGTTTCTTGTGAGCCTGTTGGGCCTTATTGCAAATTACCCTGGCCTGTGTTTTGGCCACTGCTAAGCGGTGCTTCCACAGCATCAGGAATGTCTCTCCAACACTGCCCCCAGATAGGCTGGGGTTGGGCAAACCTTGGGAGGGGATGCAGCCAGGAGAGCTGACCCAAACTGCCCAAAGGGATATTCCTTAGCCCTTATGATGTCTGCTCAGCAGTACCAGCTAAGAGAAAGGAGGAAGGGCATTTGTGATGACATTGAAGCAACAGCTCTACGCACTGAAGCCCTGATTAGTGGCAAGTGATTGGATTGCCTGCTGATGGGAAGTAGAGAATATAAAGCCTTTGTTTTCCTTTGCTTGTGGGCTTGGCCTCTACTTGTGCTTTAGTAAACTGCCTTTAACCTTGACCCACAAGTTATTTTTGCAGCTTTTCTCCCAACCCATTGTGCTGAGGATGGAAGTGATAGAGCAGCTTGGTGGGTACCTGGTGTCCAGCCAAGGTCAACCCACCACAGTTCTTTTTTGGTACAAGGTCAACCCACCACAGTTCTTTTTTCCCCTGCAACTAAAGCCTGGCTGTGCAAATTGGCAGAAATGGCAGACATGAGTGAAACAAATCTAAATTATATACTACAACCATGATTGTATCCCACCCATCTTTCTTACCTTAAAATTTGCACAGCAAGGTAACATTCTGTCTAGAGCAAAATTCAGATTCTAACACTGTGCTTGTTTCCCTCTTCTGCCCTCTTGAAGTTAGATCTTCTGTCAGCCTGCAGGGAGGACAGAAAGTGGATCTGAATATTTACTTTACTCTAGGCTAAAGCTTTAGTGTTTTCATTAAGCATATGGGGTGCTATGACCTGATTTAGAACTCAATTACAAAGCACCAGTATTAAACAAGCTTTTGTGGCTGAATTTATGCATTTGATCTTGTGTATGATCTTGTATTGGATGAATCATCTGGCCTCAAGTGCAGTTGGCATGCAGAGAGGAGGGCTGTTTTTATTCTCAATAGCTCTTGTGGGTTTTGGGTTCCTCTGACCATAAGAATAGGAGGGAATCTTGGTAAGAACAGGTGAGAGAGAAGGGGAAGCTGAACCAGCCTCTCTAAAAGTGCTGTAGGTGCTCAAAATCAGTGGGGTTTGTCTCTGTAGGACTTTGCAAGGCACAAACATTTCAAAACACTCCATGGGCTACCACATGAAGATGAATTCTTAACCTTGCCTGGAGATATTTCCAATTTGTGTGTTTGGTTACCCTGTTTGGTTAAATGGAGGATAAATGAGCTGGGGAGGAATTTTAACTGTGGTTTTGAAAGGTCTCTTTTATAATAAGTGCAGTATCAAGTTACTGTAGTGTTCCTGTACCTAACTGCTTCCTGCTGTACAGGTGAGGAACAGTGTTCTCAGCACAGAGCATGGGAGATGGCCACTTGAGGAGTGCATTGCCTAGTCAGCATTTTATCTGGGCTACCCAGGAAGCCATCCTGAGTACTTCAGTAATGTCTGTGGGTTCTCACAACTGTAAGTAGGTAGGACCTGGGTTTTAAACCTTCTTGGGTAAAAACTGCTTCCAGCAGCACAGTATTTCAGCAGTGCTGAGACCCAGGCTTTGGTATTAAACTGGAGGGAAGCATGTTGCTTCTTCAGTGGTCTTATTTACCATTGCACCTTGGAGTCAGCAGTTGAGATCTTGCCCTGATTTCACCCTTCTTCCCTGTGCCATAGGCTGGGTTGTGACTCAGGCCAGCTCGGATGGAGCTGAGGAAAAGGTCAGCTGGTTCCAGTTACAGCACATGGAGTAATTGGATAGCAGTCAGCTCACACTGCAGCCATTGCTGCTGCAGGGTGTGAGCCCTTTGCTGTCCTCCTGGCCTGCTGGCTGAGGAGTGTTCTGGTGAGCTCTCCTGCAACCAAAGTGCTTGTGTGACCAGCCTGCTCAGCTTCTTGTTTCCTGAAGAACAGAAATGCTATACACAGCAAGAGGACACTGTTGTTTCTTTAGGATTTTCATCTGACTTCAGCTTGTGTTTCCAGACTTCTGGCTGTGGGGCAGCACTTCTGTATAAGGAAAACTCCTGAGGGGAAAACCATCATGTTTGCTGCTGTGTGTTTATCCTAGACTGCACTCTTCTGCTTTGTAAATCAATACTAGTTGACATTGTGGTCACTTTGTGTTCTGTAAAAACAGTAAAATGCATTTCTGAATCCATGTAGCTACAGCTAGTTTTGTTTAATCCATCTCCAGAGGAAACTTTTAAATATCACGTCTCCTGACCACATTATGTGGTTTGCCTAAACTCTCCTGCATGACTTCATCTGCTTTGTGTGTATATGAATGGTTTAGTCTGGGAGACTGTACTTAGGAGGTGCTCAGAACTCTTCCTAGGCATGGTTTCTTTGGGAATGTAAGTGGTGATGTGGGTGTTGTTAAAATCTAATGCTTAAGAATCCTTGAAATAAGAGCCCAGGCAGCTTGGCTGCTTGTTTTGCAAACAAAGACCTTGAGAACAGTGCTTGTGCCTGGTGGATGGATGCATTATTTTTCCCATCCATTTCTGTGCCATTTTTAAATTTTAGGTATTCTTTGAGGTTTTTTCCCTGTGGATCTGAATCTGTGGCCTTCACCAGGTGAATTATTTGTCCCTTGTATGCAAGAATTGCTTAAGCTGAGTGTGACCTGTTTCAATGGACTGATGCTCAATATGTAACAAAGTGTAAGTTGTTTGCAAAGGCTTGTTTCTGGTGCTCCATGCCCTTCTGAAACTTAGGGCTCACCCAAGTGCTGAGCATAAAGCAAGAATAGGTCACTGCAAAAGTTGGGTGCTGGTGTAGTCTCTGGGCAGGGGCATATCATCCTCACCTCATGAGCAGTTCTGTTTTTTCTGGCCTGTTGTCACCCCACTGTTGCTGAGTTGCTTGACTCGTGTGTGTTTTTTCTGTTAATATGATGGCTCTGCTTTTCTACTTAATGTGAAAATCTCTGGTAAATTTACACCTGTGTGCTCTGAGGACCATCTGTTTTGTCAGCTGCTCCAGGAGGATGTTTGCTTGGTGCACCTTGGTCTAGTTCATACGGTGTCATCACTTCAGAAGCTTGGTTGTGTGCATTTTCTGAGTGAATTACTCAAAGCTGCCCTGCTTCACAATAGCAGGCTTCTGCTGGGACCTCAGTGCTTCTAAAAAGGGGTGGGAAAAGGAAATCTTGACATTCCCAATGACACTAGCTTTTTTTTGCCTTTTTTTTTTGAGGGATAATGTCTTTGCAGTCACTGCTTTTAATGCAATTATTTAGACCTTGTGTGGAAACTTTACAAGGATGTTTGGTCTTGAAATTCACTTGTAGGCTTTGGATGTGTGTTTGATATAAAAATAACCAGCAATTTCATTGAGATGAGAGCCCAGAATATTTTAATTACGTGTCTGTGTAACATAAATATTGTTTCCAGGTACACATTCCTTTAGTTAAGTGGAAAAAAGAAGAATGCTCCAAGCTGTACAAGTTGACTTTCTGTCTCCTTTTTCTTCCCCTCATTTGAAAGTGGAAATGAATATCTTGTATGTAGGAATTCTGAGAACAGTACTGTGGACTTGCTTGTGAGAAATCAGACGTGGACAAAGAGTGGTTCTGACACAAGCAGAATTAAATACTGATTTTTATGACAGTTTGTGTGACAAGAGTTGCCCAGAAAATTTAAGAGAAAAACTAACCTTGTTGTCCTCCCTCTTTAAAGAGTGTTGGCTGTGTAGCAGAGGTTGTTTCACGTTGGAGTAGCACATGTGGGCTCCCATCTTTTGTGATGTGTGAGTTGGGAAATTATGGAGAGGAACCCATTGTACTCCATGTCCTGTTGTAAAGGAACAGTGTAGTCTCCAGGGCAATCTCTTCCTGTTTATTTCACACGTGTAGGCTGAAAAAGTGAAGAAACTGTCTTCACCTTGATGGGAATTCTCTCCTTCAGCTGTTCCTAAAGGACTTGCCAAGCTGTGGCCTAGCTGGAAATTGACCCTTGAGTGGCTGATGGTGTCCATGGAGGCTGGAAGGTGTCCTTGACTTTTTTTTTAGACTAGGTAACCTGAGAAATAAGGCAATAGGCAATGAGGAAGCTGAAGGTGTAACTGTTTTGTTTTTCTTTGGCAGGCATCTCCGATGAGGACATCATCAATGTCACCCTCCCCACTGGTGTGCCCATACTTCTTGAACTTGATGAGAATTTGCACCCTCTGGGCCCTCACCAGTTTCTGGGTGATCAAGAAGCTATCCAAGCTGCCATCAAAAAAGTGGAAGATCAAGGGAAAGTAAAATCTGCTGAGAAGTTGAATCCCACTGTCTAACACAGCTGTGTTCAGTGTGGTAGTAAGTGATGATGTGTGTATGACTGCTAGGTTGCACTGTGTGAATGTCTCAATTTCAAGCACTAAATAATTGGAAGGGACAATTGTTGAGTCTCAGGTTGGTAGTTTAACCCTCTGCCTTTTCAAAAACTGGAATTTAGATTGCAGTGTGAGGTTTTCAATACTGGAAAAGGAAGAGATGATTCAGGTAATGGAAACTTGCAGGGCAGTCTGCCCCAGATCCACCACTGAGGATGGCCCAGTAGAGAAATAAAGGGATGTGTTACTGGTGTCTACCAACAATCAGTCCTGATCTATTAAGGAGAAAAGCACCAGCTTACTGGACTAATCTAAGTCCAGGGTGTTATAGGCACTAAAACTGTCACTAATAAAATGGAACCAGATAACTCAACTACGATTTCTCTGTGTCACAATAGCTGTGTCAATTTGTTCTCAGTGGATTTCCTTCAGTCTTTCAGAACACCTTCAGCTGGACAACTCTCTGCCTTTGTTATTTTGAGTCTTCTGTGGCCAGTTGATGGTCCAGAGAATTTTGTAGAGATGTTCTGACTACTAGAGTTATCATAGTTATCTTTTTTTACACTATATTTGGTTTTTAAGGAATCCAGATGGAATCCCTTTTCCTCCACCATCTTTACAAAGCCTAACAACACTGCATTTTACTGGCTTGCAGTAATAGGATTTAAGTCAGACTTCAGTCCACAAAAGAAGCACAAAGGTTTTCTGCTCAATGTTTAAATTATCATGTAGCTCCTAGTGAGGGACCTGAATACCTCTGAAATATTTTAGTAATGTATGCTAGAGGTTTCATCACCCCTTAGTCAAGTTGATAAATAATTCCTGCTCTCCTCAGCAAAAGTGACATAGGAAAAACTCCTGTAAGCTTTCCTGAGTTGCAAAGGTATCTTGATAAATGTGTTCCACAGTAACATAACTGTGGCATTATCTGTATCAAATTATCTGAAGGGCTGGAAGAGATGCATGCAGCATGTCAGAAGTGTTGCTGGGTGCAGCTTGTTCTGCCATCCTGCTGGTAAGGAAAGATATTCTGCCATGCCTGAGAGAGTTCTCCTGTAAACCTCTCTCACAGTCGTAGCTGGATTCCTGCTGAGTGTGGCCTTGCTGCTGTTTGGCACTGGATTTGAGCAGTTCACCCCTGGTTGGATGCAGTGTAGCAGGTGTGGCAGCCTGGTGTTCTCTTTATGTACATGAGCACCAGGGTAATTCCACTTTTGAAGACTTGCTCTTAATCTTACCTGCAAATATGAAACTGTTAGAAAGTTTATATCTGACCCACTGTCTCAACACCTGAGCATCTGATTCTGGCCTTGGATATCAACGTGGGTGACACTTGTGTGTGTGCTGCTTGAGCTGAATATGTTCTCAGCATGGCCCAGCTACAAATCTCCATGTTGATGGGAATTTCCTTGATATGAGTATAAAGTTTTAAAATCCTGGAGGAGCTGCTGCTTTGCAGTGAGCAGCTCTGTAGCTTGCTTTGTAAGTGTGAGAGGATGTTTTTTTTTTTTTTTTCTTTTGAAGAGAGCAGTGTGACAGTGTGGTGTGCTTCTGACAGTCTTGCTGATGTGTGGAGCAAGACTTTGCAGGTCTGATGCCAGCTCACATTAGAGTAGCGCATACTCCATAAAAGACTTCTTGCTAGAAGGTAGTTTCTCATGCATGAATGATGCTTGGGCTTCTCTTTGGTTTTGTTTTTGTAGCCCTTGCAGTAGGAGCAAAGTTACATGTTTCTCTTTTAAACATAAAGCTGGTAGGTTTCCTCTTTTTTTTGTACGAGAGACATATTTCAAGAGTTTTTTGGTTGTTTTGGTTTTTTTTCCTCTGAAATGCTATTAGCAGCTTCTCTGCTACTTGATTTGATACTGACTTAGTTTCTGGGGTTTTAGTTTCTGTGCTTAGAGTAACTCTGACCCTTAGTTGATAGTTTACAAGTCAGTGTTACAGTGTTAGATTGCTGATCAGCAAATGTTCACCTGTGAAAACCCTGAGAAGGGTCACTGGCACTCAAGTGAGTAAATTCTTCCCCAAACATTAAATAATGTGTCAAGCTTAATATCAAGTAAATGTTACTGTAGGCTTGTAAACAAGACTAGCAGAGCCACCTGATGCCAGTGGGAACTGTGTGCGTCCAGGTGTGTGAGCACACAGGCCATGTCCACATCCCTTTGGCATTGTGGAATTGTAATGTGGAGCTCCTTCAGGAGTGACACTCAGCTGCAATATCCTTGGAAGTGAACCCAGCTGAGCTGGGAGACAGGCTCTCTCCTCCCCTTAGAATCCATGATCTCTTCTGTGGGTGGAGAGGGGAATGGAAAGGTGGAAGAGGGAATTTAGGGAGCATTAATTGCAGCTGAATGGGTGAAATTGACTGAAATCATCCTTTGAGTCATGGACAGGAAGAAGAGAACACCAGTGTGATGTTTTCAGGAGGTGCTGTTCCTACAGTGCTGCTTGGGATGTGAGCAGTGACAGTGCTCTGGAAGTTTGACTTAGTTGGCTTGGATTGTGGCTCCAAAGTGATGACAGGATTTTATGTGCACATCTGGCAGCAATAACACCTCACAAAAGTATCAAATGGAACCAACTGGGGATTTCATTCTGCTCGTTAGGATTATTTTAACGCCTTGCAATTCCAAGTAACCTTTTATTTAAAATCCTGATGCATAAGCCATGTCTATTGAAGAACAGACACCAAGATCTTCAGGCATAGCTACATCAGAGGGAGAAATGAGAATCTTGCTTTAGAGATCAGTGGTTGGGAAGCATTTTTCCCTATGTTTGAGTGTGCCTCAAAGTCCTATAAGGTAAATGGTGTTTTTACAGTTAACATAATGGATGTGGTTGATTTGGTTTGTTTTATGCATTTTTAACGTGTGGTTCAGTAGCAGTAATAGCCCTAGATCCTCTTGAAAACCTTTGTAAATATGGTGGAGCTGGCAGGTTCTTTATAACTCAATAAATTCACCTGAAATAGAATTTAATTTGGCTTCAGTCTTTTTTTTCTTCTACTCCTATCCCCTTTGTTCTCTTTTCAGGGCTGATAAGTAAATAAAACTGACCTTCAGGATTCCAAAACTTCTCAAACAGTTGTTTATCACACATCATGCAGTCAATTGGGTTAAAACAGGGCTGGAGCCAACACTTCCTTGTGTTTACATGTAAAGAAGCTGTGTTGGAGGGAATACATACCCCTTCAAAACTATTGGAGCATTTACTTATGAACAAGGAACTTTACTTCCAGAACAGTGGATCTAAACAGATGCTTACTGATTCCCATGCTTGCTTTTCCTTTTAGTAAGAAGCATTACTTTTTGATGGTGTGTTTAAAGCTGTGGCTTCTGGAGACAAAGCCAACCCCTTCACTCTCCAAAGCACTTTGATGCCATGCAGAGTTGGAGCTCCAGTTACAAGCACATGGAACTGCAGGCCTGCTGAGGGCTGCCTCTTACTGCTGACAGAAAACCTCTGATGCTGGGATAATGGGAGGCAGTATAAAAGTCCTAAGAAAGGTTAGACATTCAGATAGAAGTGGGGAAGACACAGCTGTGGGGCTTAAAAAAAAAAAGCATACTAAAGAAACAGACTTCTTACAACTTGGTCTTGTGATTGTGTTGAGGTTGGATGGGGAATGGAACAGATCTGTCTGAGCCATTTGTGTACTGATGCTTATAATTTTGCTTATAATAATGTGGCACTACTGCCAATCAATTCAAAATTGTATTGGTATTTTATGGTGTATTCCCTCCCTTTCCCCCAGTCCCTTTTTGTACTTTGCTGTAGTAACACCTCACATTGTTCCAGAGCCATGTCCACTGTTCCCTGTGTTGGGAAAAGACCATCTGAAGACCAGCTTGGTTTCAGTCTGCCATACTTTTGTGCCAAGGACTTTGCTATGAATCTGCTCTGCACAGCCTGAGGAGAGACTGACTCTACCAAGTCACATTTTCAAAATTTCAGCTTTGCGTTTCTTCTTCCTTTTCTTTTTTTTTTCTTCCTTTTTTTTTTCCTTTAGTTTTAGTTTGTGGAGTGTGCTCATTCTCAAAGTTCACAATAAGTGACACTTGCCTTTTCTGTCTTCTCTGCTGGCCTCAGCATCTCCTCAGCCTGAAATTCCCATGGGCAGGAGAGGAAGTTGACATGATAACTCTGCTGCTCAAGGAAGCTCAGAGCTGTGGTGGGAGCTGACTAATGATTTGAGTAGAGGGTGCAGAAGGGTTTGGGATCTCCCTTTGACAGCTGTGCTGAACAGGTGTAGTTGCCTCTTCCTTGTGTTAAGGTGGCCGGGGGCTCTGGGTGTGGATGATATAAGAGGCAACTTCAGCTTAGCACAGAGAGCAGGGTGGCTGTGACATGGCACTCGTCCTCCCACTGCCTCATTCCTTGTTACTCAGCAGCCAGGCCTTCTTGGGGCTATTCCAGCAGAATTTAGCAGCCAGGTTGTGTCCCCATGCTGCAAAAAAAGAAAAAAAAAAAAAAGGGAGCAGGGGAAGAGGCTCCCTGTCCTTGCTCTTCCCATTATGCTGACAGAGCAGGGGAGGGCAGCAGATACCAGACTAACGCTGTAGCTGTGCTGTGATGTCCTTCCCAGTGCAATGAAGTGTCCTGAAGATGACTTCTGATGGCTCCTTTGAAAGGAGGGGCAGTGACCCACAGCTCAGTTAGAGATGGCAATGTAGATGATCCTTGTGGGTCCCTTCCAGCTCAGATTATTCTGTGCTTGTTGCTGTGGTGCTGCAATTACTCTTATCAGGCCTCAGAAAACAGTTGTGGCCCTAGTGGGACCCCTGGCACTACAAATGCTGTGTCTGCAAGCATTATTGCCTCATTAACAGAGCCATGTTCTTCCTCAGTCTGTCCAGCTCCCCCTCAGCACAGCACAGGAGTATTTCTCACCTTTGGTCTGGTACTTGCAAGAAAGCATGAAATTTGGGAAAAGAAATCCTCTCTGCCAGGAAAGCAGTGTGAATCCAGAGACAGCAAATGCTTACATTTGGGCTGCTGTTGGCCTCAGAGGAGCCAGGCACTACTTTGCTGCCATCTTCCAGGTTGGTCATGTGTGCCCATGAGGAGCAAATGGCACAACTGAATACACTCTTGGAGCACCCTGATGCTGCCAGAGCTGTTCAGTGGAAGTGCCTGTTTCTTCCAGTAAAAGCCATTTTTTTCTCCTTGTTCCTGGTGATAATCTAGCAGAAGAGCTGGAAAGCAGGAATGTGCATGTGCTACTAATCCCTTAACCTATGCTGAGGATGCCTTGTTGAGTAATTAACTCCCCAATGCCTCCTGCTTTCCTGACAGGCACTTGCCAGGCTCTCAGTAACTCCTGTGATTAAAGCTGAGCTAGACCTCTAAGATCTGTGGTTCTTCAACTGCAGGTTGTTGTTTTCCAGAATCTCTATGGAAGGCAGTGATACTGGCTGTGCTAGGGGTGAGCAAGCAGGCATAAAGATCCCTGAGTATCCCTGAAGGCAAAGCAATTGCAGAAATTGCAGCTGCAGATGGACTTGTAGAAAAGCAAGTGGACAACAGGTGGAGCAAGTGCATTGTGGTGAAGTATGCACAGGAAAATGGGTGGATTTTACACTCCTGTGTGCACATGGGGACAGTGAGGTGTCATCCACCTCTCCTGAGAGGCAGCACATTTTATCTCACAGCCAGAAATGCCCTGTGGTGTAACAAGTGGTGTGAGGGTGAGTTGGTTCTGCTGGGGAATGAATTGCAGTCATCATCTAGGGTCACTTGTGCAGATTAGTCCTACTTTAGTCTAACATCAGCAGCTTCACCAGAGCAGTCAGTGCTGCATGAGAAAATGTGCTCAGCAATGAGCAAATGTCAAATCAAAAAGAACATGAATTGAAAGGTGCCTTGGGTTTCAGGGATCTGATTTCAGATACCCTTGTACTAATTTTTTCCAAGGACTTTTGTATTCTTCTCTCTCCCTGTCAAAATCTGTGGAAATTTATAAGCATTTTACATGCATGCTGTCAAATTGAGCTTTGAGAAAGACAGTTCAGACCCCCCTTAAAACTTGTCATATCTTGAAATATGTGGTCTGATGTGAGTTACCCAGGTAGAGTGAGCCTGTAGGTGTAGCTGATAGAAAAAGACTCCTGCAAAGCGAATTCTCATTCTTGTTCTGCAACCTTCCCTAACACATTAGTGTGAAAAGTGCTTGTTAGTGATGCAAAACTCATGAGCTTTGTTTTTGCACTTGGTGTCTATTTCAACCCATATCTCTAAAGGAATTTTCTGAGTAACATACACATTTCAGTTTCATGAGATGTTGTGGGAACAGATATGTAATTTTTGTTGGACAATAGCAAAACAGAAAACACTTTCCCAGACCTCATTTTACTCAGGTGAAAGCTTTAGGAGACCCTACAGAAATGAAAAGTACTCTGTTTCAATACTGGAAATCTTATATTCTCTGCTTTCCCTTCTGTGTGGTTGGCTCAAGTGTTTTCCAGGGCCAGAAATACCTCATTTTAACTAGCACTAATTCTTTATATCCTATTGTCCTCTAATTCCTTATTTAGCTTCTCTGCCCTTCCCTTCTGATACCTTAGAACTCAAATTCCACAGGAGCTTGGATTTTGGTCCTTTTTTCTTAGCTTGGAAAGCATGAGTCAGATTTGGTCAGAATCCACCAGAAATACTGACATCTTTGTTCATAACAATGAAAAATTGAACACTGGCAAGTGCCAAAATGGTTTCCATAGAAAGCTGCTCTCTGCACAATAAGGAAACAAATGCCAGTTGGCTCAAAACTCTCCTGGTCCTTCATGTTTGTTTGGGGGCAAGAGTTATCACTTGGCTCTGAGTGATGCCTTTGCCTACTGTGTTTCTCACATCTTTTCAGGTTTGTGGATTTTTCCCTGTCTCCCCTGATGTGGCCCTGCCCTAAACTTCTCCATCCAACCACGAAGTACCCTCCAGGTGTTTCCACACAGCCTTCTCCCATGACATCTTCCTCCATGGTGTGTCCTGCCAGCTTCAGGCTGCTTCTCAGAGGTGCTTAGATGGGGGGAGACAGGGTCAAGTGTGGAATAAGGTTTGAGAAGGGAGATCCATCTGAAAAAGCCTGAGAACTGCTGTGCCGAGGTATGGATTTCCAGCTGGATCACATTTTATATTTTACAGTCCTGTCTGCATTCCAACGATGCACAGGGGAAAATGAGGATTTTTATATTTTAGCTGGAAAAAGCCACCCACGTGAGAGAAACACTGAGCGACCCGTTTTCCTCTTAATGATTTTTATCTGCTTGTTCTGTTCTCTCTGTTCCTCCAGTGAAGCTCTCTCCCACCATGATGCCCAGCAGTTTTTCACAGCTGACAGTGGTGGAACTTGTTGCACAGCAGGATCTGATGGAGGCAGCAGGAGGGCTCTGTGGCCCCAGGGGCTCTTGCAGTGTGTTCCTGTTGTGCATGGGCTCAGTGGTGCTACATGACAAATGACTTTTTACTGCTGTGGCTGGCCAAGGACCAGTGTGTGCCTCCACCACTGCTGGTGAGATCTGTGGTTGTTCATCACCTCATGGATCAGGTCTTTTGTTAATGATATCCCTCAAAAAAAGCATCATACTTAACAGGCACTGCTTGATGTTAATTCCTTCAGTGTCCAAGGGTGGCGTGCCAGGAACGAAGAAGAATTGGTTGAGTTAACGAATGGAAAAATTGATTACAGAAATATTAGGGGTGCTATATTAGATATGCCTGTACTCCCCAAAGGATCATCTAAAGGCTGTCAAAACACTGGGCAATCTATTTTCCAGTTTTATGTAGCTTTGACTTGGTTTTCATGGAGATGAGAAAAAAGGCTCCACAAAGCCTGGTTATTTGGTCTCGGTTCAGAAGGTGCTTAATAGGTTTGCCTCCTCTGTCCCTGTTTTTGAGTGTTATGCACAATAATTTCCACTGAACTCAGCATTTCTGTAAAAGCAGGTCACTTGAAGAGGTGTCTCAACTGGATGCAGAGAGTGGGAGCGTGTGATTGTGTCCAGCTCTGAGACAGCATGGGGAAAGGAGGCAGTGCCTTTGGCATGCAGGTCCAGCTGCTGGACAAGTGTTCAGCCCTCGTGTGTTCAGCGTGTCCACTGGTGGCCACAGAACTCCTGCCTGGAAACACAATACTGAATTTAGCTCTTTACACTCTCCTTTTGCTGTGTTCACCCTTGATTCTTATAACCTGGGATCCTGATCCTTGTTTTCAGTGCAGTAAATTGTGGAGGTCCTGCTCTGCAGAGGGAGAGGGCCAGACTCCCCACGAGCTCTTTTTTCCCCTGGTTGCAGAAATAAAGAGCAGGCATTGAAATGCAACCTTTGTATCTTGTCTTGTATTTCTTGCAAGATTCCTGGGAGGGCCCTTAACGACAGCAGCCTCGATGGACAGACAGGAAGAGGGCTAGACATTGCAAAGCATGAATAATCCTGAATTCTAGCCTGGTCATCAACCTAATGGAGCTCTGAGTAATAAAATGAGGTTTCTGGGAAAGCTTGAGATTTCTACCTTACCTTCTATTTACAACAGCTTTGTGCATTTTATCTTTGCAATGTGCTTAAAAGATCCATTTGTCTTTAAAATGGAGTTTCCCTGCCTCTTCACTCATGCTACAAGAACTGTAATAAGCATTTATTTTGTAAAAACTATAGAGAGACTAGAGCTCAGAAGTCTTCAGTGGCAATTTACATTGCTCTGGTAGAACCATGCCATAGGTATCTCTGCAACAGTTCATTCATGCAAGTAAATCAATGTCCAAAAACAGTCTGGCCACTTCCAGCTCTGCAAAAACTATGAAGATCATTCTCACAAGTCCTTGTAATGCTGTTGCAATTGGCCAGGAAGCTTTTCAAGTTCAGTTTAAACAACCATGATGCCAAGTTGGAAGTAGAGGAAGAGTTCCTGCCTTTTTTGATGAAGCACTTCAAGGCATGTTCCTGATAACACTGTTTTCTTTACCAAGGGGGTCTGATGGGACAGGCTTTACCTCACCTCCTTGGACATGTCTGCAGTATAAATATTCCCACTTGGACAAGGCTCTCCCTTGGCTCCTTTTGTTGATAAGAAGGACTAGCAGTCCTTTTTAGGATGTGAATCATCAGACCTATTTTAGACATTTCATTTAGGTGAGATTAATAGTGGCCTCCCACTATTTTCTTCTCTCCAGTGACTCAGGGAGCTCCAGTGTGACTAGATCTGATTTTGGATGTGCTTTGCAGAAGCCTCTATCTGCACAGAGGCATCACCATGCATGATTTGATTGGTTTCTGAGCTGCAGAGTTGATTTTGGTAGGTGATAGATGTACCATGCAAAAAAACTCATGGATGGTTACATTTATACCCTTTTTAATCATTTGTCCCAAAGCTGGATTTTGCTGTCCATAAAGATGACCCAGCAAACTTGGTGTTGTGTATGGCTTCAGCTTCTTTTCCACCCCATTTAGGGCCATGGCTTTTCCAGCATGTCCTGTGCTGCCCAAAACCACCCTGAGAGGATGTCTGCAGACTGATGTCTTTGCTCCTCAGCTGCAGCACTGGCAAATCCAGTGTCCAAAGCCATCCTGGGGATGTGACCCTGCTCCTGGATCCGGGCTGTGATTGCACAAATGAGGAGGATTTCATCACGGACAGTGCAGTGTGACTCAGGAGAGAAACACATCCACATCTTTTCTTACAAATGCTTCACAGAACTTTCCTTTTCATTTTCTGTAGGCTCCAGCAGGTCCTGCTGGGGAGACGGGTCAAGGTGGAGGGAGCTCTTTTCTCTCATTATTGGAGTGTTAAATGTTTTGCAGAATTCTGGTGTTGAAAGCTGCAATCTGAACAGTTGAGAAAAAGTTCAGACCTGCATACTTAGCTTCCAGAAAATGCCCACATGACTTTCTCTGATTGAAGTGGAGCAACCACAAGGGAAATTCTCAGGACAGACAATTTCAAATTCTAAATAGAAATGTAACAGGAAATTAAAGTAAAAAAGAAAGACCTCTGACCAATATCCATAAAGAACCATTTGACCAGTGTCTAGATTTCAGCTTTGTAACAAATCCAGGCAAACCACCAAGAAATATGCATTTGTTATGCTTTCCCAGTTATGTTTCTCGAGCTCAAACCACTTGAAGTAAATAAAACAGCCTCAGGAAATTAGTGTATTATGGTTCTCATTGATGCAATTGTAACTGTAAAACACATTTTACAGTATTAATGTCAGCATCCAGTCATTACTTTGCAGTCAGTTTAATTGGAAGCATTTGATAATTGAGAGCTCAGTCCTGACCCCGGTGATGCTTTCAGGACTTCTTCCTTTGCACAGCTGAGCCCGTCTGTGCTTGCTGTATATACCCAACAGGTAAGAGAGATTTCAAATAATGAAGCTCCAGTCTCCCTGACAGCAGCTCTCAATTGTCTCTTTGTTTTTGGGAGACAGTGGAGAAGGCACAGGAAGGACATGGACCTGTTGGAGCAAGCCCCGAGGAGGCCACCAAGTGACAGGACAAGAGGGAATGGCTTCAAGCTGAAAGAGAGCAGCCTCAGATTGGATATTTGGAAGAAATCCTTTGCTGTGAGGGTGGTGAGGCCCTGGAACAGGTTGCCCAGAGAAGCTGTGGATGCCCTGGGCAGGCTGGGTGAGGCTTTGAGCACCCTGGTCCAGAAGAAGGTGCTCCTAACTGTGGCAGGGGCTGGAACTGGATCTTCTGGAAGGTCCTTTCTGCTGAGGACCACGTTCAGGGCAGGGGCACGGGGTGCAGCTGGTGTAGGTTGAGCTCTGGGTGGGAGCCTGGGACAAGAGGCTTTGTTTTCCCTAAACTTCCAAACCAAACCATTCTGTGATTCTATGATTTATGCAGGGGCTTGGGAGCTGCTTCGTTCTAAGTCAGAGGTTAATTAGGGTAATTAGGAGCAACTTGGAATGGACGCATGCAGGAATGGAGGGGGCTTCAAAATATATCAGGGACACGGGCAAGCTGCACAACCAACAACCCCATTTTCCACATAAAATAGGGCAAAATATTACTAGGCGGAGATAAAATGTATTTCCTGAAAGACCACACAGAAGATAATGAATATATGTACCTCTTCCCCATGCAGGACCATAAAGGCAGCACAAAGCTTGACAGTGAGAACCCAAGCAAACCTGAGTCAGAGACCTCAGTCTCTCTATGTGCACAGATATTTATTGGGATAAAAGAGATCATGCAGCAGTTTAGTATTTCAGAAGACAAAAGTGGTTTTTCCTTTTTTTTTCTTTTCTCCGTGGATTGAAAAAAATGAAATGAGAAACCACAACTTTGGGGTATAAATGTTTTGTTTATAAAAACTGGAAATTATTTTGGGAAGGGTTTTTTTTTCAGAATTCTTTTTTAATAGAAAATAGTCTAAGAAAACAAGAAAAAACCCAGTTTTAAGTCTGTGCTTTTTTGTCCAACAGGAAAACATTTTGTGAGGACACAAAGATGGAGGGGAAAAAAAGCCATTGTAATCTGCTACAAAAATACTTGGCATTTTAAGAACATTTTTATGCCTTTGTTTGCATCCTGCTCTGCCTCTTATTTGTTGTAATTTAGCCTTCTCAAGATGCAATATTATTTATTTACCCAGGCATTTTGTGAAATACGTCAGGGTCTGAAAGGAAGGTGGCAAAAAGGACAGCTCCTGTCGCAAGACAGCATTCCTGGGGGAAAATCACTGTGCTGCAGCTCTCTGGAAGGCAGATAAATGTGTTACAGAGGAATTTCATCCCACTAAGAATGTTTGCTGTGAGTTCTTTTCCTCAGAAGTATGGCACATACGTCATCTCACCAAATCATCGTTCTCACATCAGTAATTTCCCGTGTTGGGAAACTGCAAATCTCTGTGTAAAACTGCAGCTCCCTAAAGGCTGAAAGTTCAGGATGGGACTGGGTAATAGGGCAGAATAAGCTGGGGAGAAAGGGGATTTCTTTCTCCTCATGTTGCACCAAAGACTCGTTCTAATCCTCGGTTATCAAACACTGGGCAGAAATGATCCTTGTTGTAGGATTTGTTGTTAACATGAGACAGTTTTTGTAGGACTTTGTAACTTTCTGTGCCTCTCTGTTGGATTTCTGTTTGTCCTGTCGTTTTCTCTGGTGGCAGACACAGGCAGCACAAGTTGGCAACAGGGCTGATAATTAAGGTTGCCAAATGTTTAAAAAAAATCCTTAGGCTTGCCTGCATCCTATTTTCTTTGGTTAATATTTTTGTCGAACTTCAGCCCTAGAGAATGGTGGTGTTCTTGTCCACACCAGAAGCTTTTCTCAGAGCAGAGTATCAAATGCCAGATCACGAAGGACTTGCTGAATCTCCAGTTAGGAAATACTCAGGTTTTGCCACTGTAAGGTCTCAGGAAGGAGGAGGAGAGGATGCAGTTTGCCTCAGAAGTGCAGGGGCTGGCAGGGAGCTGGGGTTAAACTGTGACACTTTGCTACAGGTCTGGGGATGTGGGAAAGCAGGAATAACTCTCAGTGGTGGATTTAACTGCAGCTGCCAGACAACGTGCAGAAAATATCACTCCATCAATCAGTACAAGCAGTAGCTCCTACCCCAAGAGACCCTGCAGCCCTCCAGGTATTTCTGAACTGATGGAACTCCATGCTAGGCCCTCTGTGCTGGTAATACCCAGGAGGAGTTTTATTAGTGACTGAAAATTGCATTTATTTCAGCAAGGGAGAAACAACAATGGCAACAAGGATCAAATCACCTTCCTGCCATGGGTTTGCAGTAGCTGAGGTGTCCCTGCACCACTGGTAACTCAAACCCTGCCCTTGGGGGCTGAGCTGGACAAGAGACACCAGCACTGAAAATTCCTGTTCCTCCAGAAACAAAGGCAGCAGCAGCATGGTTTGTCTAGGTCTGTGAGGCACAGCATTACTGAGGCTAGGAACCAGGGAAGAAGTGGGTGGCAAGAACCCCTGTCAGTTTGAAGACCTTTACCATATCAGGGAATTCCCCCTGATTTTTGAGTATTGCTCAGCTGCTGAAGCAGAGCACTGACATTGCTGGAATAAAAGACAGGAGCTCTGTGGTTTTCCAAGGCCTGTAAATGCAGCTGGGCTGTCCCAGTTCTGAGAGTCCCATTACAGTACTTTGGCACACCTTCTACTATCTAGATGCTCTTGCTCCATCTAGTGAGGAAATTTATTGCTCATCCTGGCTTAGTGTTGGCTGTGGAGGAGGCCTGGGGAAAAGTAACATAATTTATGCATTTGACCTATGCAAAGATGGGAATTACCCAGGAAGATTCTAGTTTTGATTTTGTTAGAAGAGTAAGAATGACAATGATTTTAGCTTACAGCTGCTCATTGACATATCTATTAAATTATTTTAAAAAAAAGACCTGAGGGTTTTTTTTAATGAACTTTCCCATGAAAATCTATTTATGTTTATGTTCAGTGGGTGGATTTGCTTGTTATGTGAATT
>VXBC01011968.1:44592-143589 GCA_013399945.1 Ploceus nigricollis
CAAGAATGTTCCCTTCCCCCCCCCAAAAAAAAAAAAAAAAAACCCAAAAAACCCCCCAAAAACACCAACCAAACAAAACCACCAAACCAAAAAACCAACAAAACCAAACATAAAAAGATGTTAGTATTATTTTGTGCTTGTTAAAGTTATACAGGGCTTACAGAGACTGTCTCAGTGCTATTGCATGGCCTTGGCTGCCTTCTTGGTCCAGCAATAAATGCCAGAGTAACTGTGAGCAGCTCCTCCACCCATCTACAGAGGGCTGATGCACTGGTTCCCTCTGTACAGTGCTCTGCCCTTAAATGCCCCTGGTATAATTCTTTTTGCAGGGTACCATTTTCATGTCTTCTGGCTGTCCTCTTCAATGTTATCATCAAAAATTCACATCTGACCCACTGAGCAGAATAACATTGCAGGTAAAGTTACAACAAAAATCAAAAACTGGCCTAGGGGAAATCAGAATCTGCTTTCCTGAGCTAAGGAACACATACAGACAGGCCGAGGGAAAGGAGTTCTGCAGAAGGGGAAAAGTTCTGGATTGATTAGAAATTGTAGAAATCTGACAAAGCAGTATTATTTTTCCTCTAGGGCAATGCTAAATGCATTCAAAGGGCAAAAGACAGCATAAAACAAAGTGACTGACTGCTGATTTTTTGACACCATGGAAGAGAAATGGATGCACTTTGGTGGCAAACAGCAAAGAGAAGCCTTGAAGTCAAAATATCTGACCTTGGAGCCCTCTGATGAAGTTCAGGAGTTGCTGGGTGCCCTGCGGAAGATCTGTGCTGGTCTTAACCACTGCTGCCCCTGGTAGGGTCTTGAAATATTGCTGTGGGGTTTAGACAAAGGTAAGGACACTCTGTATTAAGGAAATGGGACAACAGGACTGGACTGAGAACTGCTTTTAAAAGACCAAAATCTGCCCTGGAAGTTTTGTGTTTAATGAATCAGTTTACCTACCAGATAACCAGGCATTTCCTGCCATGAACACAACCAAAGGCTTTCAGCTGTGCCTGGGAAAATGTGGTTGAATTAGAGAAGCTCAAGTGGTTCCTTGACAGAAGTGATGAGGAAGATGGATTACAAGGAGAGGACAGTGAATTTACGGAGTTCCCATGGAGAAGAAAGCAAGATGTTACTGTGGGGTGGCAGCTCTGAGCAGACCTTTGGGGTGGCTAATGTATGTAATTTATCAAAGGCAAAAGAGACTGTTGAGCTTTTTAAAACACACCACAGTTTCCTGAGTACAGATGAACCAGCCATCTGATTAGTTTTCCAGATCTCTGGTCCTTTGGAAGTTTCATGTTGGAGGACATTCACTTCCCTAGAACTGGTTTGTGTGTGCTGACTGGAGTCCTGCCATGGGGGAATGGCAATAGGGACAGGGGCAAAGGTTCCTCTGGTGACAAAATTTCTGAGGGCAGCTTTTTATGGAGCACAGTTCCATCTTTAATCTCTTATGAGACCCAGTCTCTTAGCTATAAGAAGCTCTTGATCCACGTTGTCTGGGGGATCACTGCCATCGAGTCTGCCAACACTTGTGTTTCCTCTGGGAGACTCCCAGCAGGGCTGTCCTGCTTTCCCTGACCATGGCTGATGTGATGGAATCAGAGCCCAGATTGTCCAGAGCAAATGGATTGTTGGCAGAACCCAGCTTAGTTCAGAATCTGCTTTAAACAAAAAAACCAACCCAACCCCCCAAATACTTTGCTTTTCTTTTTTAGCACCCTTGACATCTATTTTAGAAAAATAAAATAAAATAAAAAAAATATAAAAAGACATTTCCACAAAAGCTCAAAGGCACTTTATGGAGGTCAATACACTCTGTAGTTGAAATGCTAAAAGATGCATTAAATTAAGGTGGTGTATCTTATTATGAGTTGGCACCCAAGATCATCCCCTTGCACCCTTTGCTTGTGGGCCCAGGGGATTCCAGCTGGGATCCAGCCTGAGCACCAGGTCTAGTCTGAGCCTAATCCATGCAGTCCTTCATCCCTGTCTCAAGTCCCAGCTGGGGCTTGGTTTTCAAGCTTCAGAACATACAAGGGATGGGCTGATGTCTCTGCACTGTTTCTAAAGTCCTAAACTTGGTTATGCATATTTATTCAAATGTTCCTCTCTCAAAGACTGAACAGTGCAATTCCACACAGTGTCTTTGGATGCACTACAGAAGTACAAATGATATTGGCAGCCCACTGCTGTTATTTTTGCAGTTTATTTTAATTAGTAATCAAATGTAATTTTTCAACTCTGTGTTTTTTATTCCACATCTTTAATGTCTTCCAGATCCACTCCAGGTTCACTAGACTGGGTGGTGGCTAAGTCTTAACTTTGATCCAGAGGAAACTGCCATGCCCATTTGAGCATTTCTTATTTGCTTACTTCTGCTCTTTTATTTTTAGCTGTATTTTGTACTGCATTTCTTTCTCTCTCTGTATTTAAAAATTATTTTAGACTTTTCATTATTATGTGGCATCGATTCTTGGCACCGAGGTTAAAGTCTGGAACTGAACAAACCATGAAATTACTGCCTCAGCACAACCACTTGAAAGTCTCTGTCATGTACTTGGCACTGTGTTTGTCAAGCCTCTGCTCACCCTTTGTGTAGCATCCTACACAATGTATTCCTCAGCCTGGGAAGAGGGAGGAAAAGAGAGGGCTGAGAACATCAGTCACTCATCATTTACCTGCTCCAGGATTTGCCTACTGAGCCCCAGCATGAAAAATGTTCAAAGCTTTTCCTTGTAAGTGAAACACTATAAACAAAACCCTCTTTTTTGTATGTTCTGCACCACCCCAGCAAGAAATCTGCTTTACCAGGAGGAAATGCAGCGGTAATGGCTGCTGATGCTTTGTTCAGGTGTGAGTTTCCCTCAGCAGTGCTCAGGATGGACAAAGTTCTGGGCTGGTGACTGATATTCCATGCATGGAAATACCATGAGTTTGTAACCTCATTCTTTGCATCTTTTTGAGAAGCTGGAAAAAAGGAGAGAAAGAGGCTTTGCATAGGAAAGAGAGGTTCTTCAGTTCCCTGGTTACACTCTGTGCTGCAGGAGAACAGTCAGTCAAAGCTGTGATATTCCTGCTTGGCAGAGCTATTGCACAGAACTTGGAAAAGCCTCTCAAGACCATCAAATCCAACTGCAAATCCAACACTGCCAAGCCCACCACCAAACCACATCCCTGAGTGCCACATCTACACTCCCACTCAGTCCCTCCAGGGATGGGGGTGGAACCACTTCCCTGGTCAGGCTGTTCCAAGCCTTCCAGTGGGGGAATTTCCCCCAGTATGCCACCAGCAGAGGTGTCTCTCAGCACAGCATTGTTGCCATTCCCATTTTGCCATTTTGCCATTCCTCCACAGCACTGGCACGTGCCTGTGGAGCACCCGAGGGGCTGCAGGTGTCAGGGTGGAAAACCCCAGGGGTGACACCATGTGCTGAGGCAACAGGGGCCATTTCTAACCCTGAAAATCCCCATCAGTGTCATGGGATTGTGGCTTCATCCCTCCTCTGGAAAGGGGGTGTCTCCCCTGCCAGCAGGGTGAAGCACTTTGGATTCTCCCTTCTCAAGGCCTGGTGGCACAGCAGGCTCCAGCCCCAGAGCTCACTGAGCCTCCTCTGGAAGTGTTCTTGGAGCAGAGCGAGGAGGAGGAGAAGCCAGGCTGGCACAGCAGGCAGCTGGCAGCAAGGAGGCCTCATGTTCCCAGAGAATTGCATTTTTCTTGATGTTAGATTAATATACAATGGAGTGTTATGGATGTTCCTGCTACATCTTAGCCACAGTTAGAGGACTTCAGTTGTTAATGCCAAGCATAATAAAAATGTTTTCTAATCTTGTTGGAGTTCTCCCTGACATCTTATGTTTCACTGTCTTTTTTAACTTCCAGCACTTCTCTTTCTATCAAGATTCTTGTGTGTCTTGGCTTTCACAGTCCCTATCCTCTTTTAGGGCTTTCTTTAGTTGGTTGCAAAGTGCATTTTGGTGTTTTTGCTCTTCCTTTGTTAACATGTTTGTTTGTTTACAGAGAAACAGTGAGGGAGTGCTTGGGGAGGATCTCTGCTTCCTCCTTTTGGTTTAATTTTCTGTCCATAATTTTGTATCCCCTCCCCCCTTCCGTGTTGTGGAAACCTGTCAGAATCTCTGGACTGATGACAGCACTGCCTGACTCATGTCAGGTTCCCCTGTCCTGTGTCCTTTCCCTCTGATTCTTTGCAAAACAGAATAACTTGAGCCTTGCAGGTTATTGGATGTGCAAGGTCCTAAAAAGCAGCAGGTGAATCCATGCAAAATAGAGGTTTTTCCCTAAAATCCAAGCCAGAGCTGGGTAGACACTTGCTTCTGCTGAAAGCACCAAAACAGCAAATTCAGAGATTTATGAAGGGAACATCATTAAAATGTGGGTTCTCCACATCTTTGTGGAGAGTTATGAGAGGAGGAAGTTTGAAAAAATATTGTGATTAAAAATGGCTTATAAAAACTCAGTGTCCTGTAATAGACTCAAATTGGTCCAAATCCTTGTGCTTTCTTACTATTTTCTTCTGTAGTGCACAAGCTGAGGGAGGTTTCAGATAGTTCAAATATTTCCAAAAGATTGGAAAACCTGGAAACATTTTTCCTGAACATTTTCTGTGAAAACTTTCTGGTGTTTTTTTCCTTTTCTCTGCTGCTGACTAGGGAAGCTTTACCCGTGGAATAATGACGTGTGCCAGCGCAGGACCATGGCTTTACCTCGTGCAAGTTCCTGAGTCACTTCTGAGCCCATATATAGGGATCATTCCCTTCCCTCTGGACAGGAGGCAGGGTGCCACTTGTCCTTCTCTGCAGAGGGGAAGTGAAGAGGCATTTTACCTCTGGAGTGACAATGGAAAGTCTGACGTGGACAGCAATGTGATTACATCAGCCATAATTTCCAGGAGCACCCAGGACTCCCTCTCAGAAAACAAATGTGCTCCAGAGTGTTTAATGAGCAGAGATGCTCAGAACGTCTGTGTAGCACGTGGGCTGCAGGACAAGTCTCCTCTTTCCCCAAGAAGTCATCAGGAGGTTGATTTAAAGTGGCAATAAGCATATTGGGAGGCAGTAGGAAGATCAAAGGATGCTAAATATTGCAGCTGTTTTCTGAAGTGTTTTGCTCACAGGGTGAGCAAAATATCTGATATAATATCTGATATCTGATCCTCTGCTTGATGGAGCTGATGGTCACATAAAATGCTGCTTCATGGGTCACTGGGGCCAAGATGCTGGAGGTAACTTTGGTATTAGTCTTTCTTGCTAACCATCTGTCTGTCATCATCAATAACCCTCCCAATCATTTGCCATCCAGGTTCTTGCTTGATCTCCGACCAAAATTGATTGTTTGAAATGTTGAAGTCATTCATCAGCCATTCCTGAAGCCAGATTTGGGGGCAAAACAAACAATACCAAATTAAAAAAAAAAAAGAAAAAGAAAATAAGTTTAATGGTTTTCTTTGTAAGAAAGAGGCTGCTGAGACAGCAGGGACTGCCTGAGAGCATTCAGGGCCAGCCAGCACTGCTTTAGTGTGTGTCTGAATATAAAAATGGGCTCTGGCAAGAGCAGAGAACAAAGAAAAAGCACATCTAAAGAGCTGGTTCACCTCTGCCTATTTCTTTAGTCACTTGTTCTTTTCTCTTAGACCAGGAGCACTGCTCACTCCTTCCCTCCTCAGCTGTGATACTCGTCCTTATCATGAGGATATCACTTGGTCCCTGCCCAGCAAACACTGCTGGGGCAAAACATCTTCAGGGAAGAGAGGGAAAACTTTAAAGCCTGCTTTATGTGGAGGTTTTTTAAGAGCAGTGCTTCCCCTTTGGACAAGAGGATGGCATTTTTGGCTGCAATCCAGAAGCACTCAGACACTCAAAGGTGAGACAAACTCCCTGTCAGTAGGAGCATCACACAAATCTGAGTGAGGAGGGGACAAGAAAGGAGGCTGGGAGGTGGGGTTTGTGGGGTAAGAGATTGTAAGCAGTGAAATGAGGACAGGACATGGAGAAGCAGCCCACTTGTGGTTTGGTTTCTTGTTTTCTGTTTTGGTCAGGAAAAGAGTTCTGTGTTTGGAAGATAAAGCAAGCCCTGAGGAGAAGGAGCTGATCCAGGCTCCATGGGTGGTGTCAGCCCTTCCCTGGCTGCAGAGCTGGGCCAGCCTTGTACAATGGAGTGATTTTTGTGTGTGTTTTGACTGTAAACCCTGACATGTGCTTTGCCCCAAGGGATTACTGCAGATTGCAC
Source organism: Ploceus nigricollis (assembly GCA_013399945.1). NCBI lineage: Eukaryota > Metazoa > Chordata > Aves > Passeriformes > Ploceidae > Ploceus > Ploceus nigricollis. The sequence goes on from VXBC01011968.1 coordinate 50,846, forward strand.
TGCAATGATCAGCTCTCAGAGCAGAAAGCCAGCCACCAGTGAGCCCCTGTGTGAAAGGCACTGCACAGCTCTGGCCCTGCCATGCCCAGCAGGGTGAGTGAGTTCAGCTCCTTGCTGTAAATGCAGCTCTGCTGGGAGGGGAACGTTTGGGCTGTTGAGATGCAGCTCATGAATTTGCCAGGCCTGGTGTAATGCATCCCTGGATAATTGTTATGGGGGTTCCTTTTTTGTTTGTGTGTTTGTTTTTTAACTTCAGCTGGCAGGGTGGTAACTGGTTACTTCAAGTCAGTGGCACACACAGCCTGGATTTCTCCCAGCTTTCTTTTGGACAGTTATATGAAACTGTACTTTCAAAATACCTACTGCTCTACACTCCTCTGTGACAGCAGCTTCTGCTATTACAGGCTTTGTAGTCTGTGTGCTGTAGCTACATTTAACTAATAACTTAATTTAAAAGCTGATGAGCAATTTATTTCATCCTCTGTAGCCAGGAAATAATGATGACCAGCAGTTATATTAAAAGGATGGGTTGGACTCTGACTCCCTTTGCTGCAGGTTGTAGACTTGCCAGCCCAGTTACTTTCTGCAAATAGCTGATTGTTTTTCTTGGCAATTCAGTGGCCCAGCCAGTTCTAGACATCTGGCTGCTGCATAATTCCAGATCAATTTGTGCACCTGTAGTAGCCCAGGTTTGGAAAGTGGCTGCTGCACATCCATGGGGATGGCAGGGTGGATGTTTTGGCTTGCTGTGTGTGAGCAGGCTGGCCCTGCCTGCTGGTAGCTGACCTCCTGGATGCTAACAGGCCTGAGCTGGGTGAGTTCTGTGTGGCAAGGCTTCTGCTGCACTGTGCACACTGCTCAGGATTCCAGCTGATGGAGCAGGAATCCAAAATATTCCATCAGGACAGGCTCAATCAGTAACACATTGACACTTCTGCTGTTGCTGTTCAGCTCTGGCTTTGTGGGTCAGAGAAAAGTGATCCAGAGCTTGCTTATCCTCCATGAGCACTGAGTGAAAATTGTCTTTCATTAGAACAGATGTGTTTCCTAATGAGATCCTGCAGGACAGGATAAACACACTCATTTTGCATGTAAGTGACCCAGTCAAGAGATATGAATCTTTTAATGCCTGTACAGCTCAAGCTCAAAAGCAAATTCTAGTCCCCAGAATGTGATGTGTTGCCATCTCAAAGCTGTGACTTCACATTTCCATCCATTGTGTTGAAAACCTGTCGCACTGTGGGACAAAAAACACAGCTCAGAAGGAAGAACAATGCTTGAACAAAGACTTTTTTCCCCTGCTGTCCTTAAGGAAGCCAAGCCCCCCATGTAGGACACATTTAAGAGCTCCAGCTGAATAGAGAGCAGTAACTGGTGTTATTGTTGTGTTCTGTCTCTGAAATGCCTGATAGCCCTGCACTCTTATTTTAGGTCGTGTCACTGGGGAGAAGCTGACATGCAAGTAAGGAGGACCCAGTCTGACATGGTGCAGGGTGGAAAAAGCAAAAAATCACCAGTCCCCCTGTACCAGTCCTGTTTGATGGAGCTGGCAGAGGGACAGGCTCTCTTCCAGCTAAAGAGAGCAGTGCTGCTGTGGGAATTTCTCTCTTGTTTTATATTCCCCAAACCCACTTTTGGCACCTCTGGAGTTGAAGGCACAAAGGCAGCTCATTAGAGGTCTTATCCAAACCCTGTGGGTGTCACTGAGACACCCAGCAATGGGACTGGGTTGAGTTTAGTTATGAGCCTTTATCTTTTCTCCACATGAGTGGAGATCTGGGATGAAACCACTGGTGAGTCCAGGTGAGTCTCACTACCTGCTCCTTCTCTATGGGGTGGCTGCAGGGCTCAGAATTGTGAGTTTAACCTCCCCCTCTCTCATAAAGGCTCATCCTTTGTTTCTCTCTGCATCCATTAGCCAAAAAGACACTATCTCAAGTGAAAACACACTCCATTATTGTAGTTTTGCTCCTTGGAATGTTATGACACATCCCTCAAATATCAGCTTTGTTAACTGTCAACAAATCAGTGTCCTTCCACTCCCAGTGTGAGCACTCACGGCTCCTCTTGGCTCCTGCCCTTACAGAGAGCAGCACCAAGGCTGCAGTCTGGGGAGCACTACCTCTCCTGACCTTCTGCCCAAAATTCACCTTCTCACCAGCTGAACAGTGGGACAGCATCCCACCAGCCAGCAAAGCTTCCTCTCCTTCTCCAGCATCAGGAGAAAATGGCTGGCACTGAATTTATTCACTGCTGCCAGCAGAACTTGAGCAAAAGCTATTGAACCAGCTTGGTTATCCCTCCCATCCAGATTTGTTTTACATCCTCATTAAAGCAAATAAGGGCCTTGAACAAAACCACTTGGATGGTGCTTGCAGCAAAAAGCTTATCTGGGTGCCTGACCCAGCAGAGAAACTGGTGCTAATGGGGGAAACCACAGCCTGCAAAGGCAGGGGAAGGCAAACAAACCCCCAGCTCATCTCTGCTTTATCTCTAACCTCATTCCCTTAGACAGCTGGAGAAGAGAGCAAGCCCTGGTGAGTTTTCTGCACCATCCTACTAAGTTACGGTTGGACAAAGGTCTGAGCCTGTTTTGGAGCCACAGGCCCATCTTTTCTCCCTGTCAGTGGCCCACAGGTTCCCCTTGGAAACCTGGTGCCATCCCAGGCAGAGCAGCTGTGCTGGGAAAGGCTGAGGGCGGCTGTGCTCCCTGCACTGCAGCTCCCAGCCAGAGCTGGGTCTGGATCTCAGGGTTTAAATCAGTGTGAGAGATCCCAGGATGTGGGTCCTTGTGCTCTGGGAATTAGAAACCAGTCATTTAAACCACATGATTAGAATTTAGGTAAACAGTCAGGGAGTAACCACGGCATGTCCCCCAAATGCAGTGGCAGACACCATTTAAGGGAAATGAGAGGGAAACAGCTTTGTTCCAGCACAAGGCTTGTCCTAAAGGCGTTCCAGCCCTCAGCTCGAGGCTCAAGGCACTGGCAGGAGGAAGCTCAGCCTTGCAGGCTGCTTCCCTCCATTCTGCCTGCAAAATAATGATGCACCTTCACTGCTGTGCCAGAGTGTGCCAGGCAGCGTGGTGCCTTTGTGGTGTGCCAGCGTAGCTTTCTGAAGCAGCTCCTAGGCATGCCCAAGGTCAATAAATATTCATATTAACTGTGCATTGCATCTGTACTTTCTGCTTGCTCCTGAAGAGGGTAAGCAGCTGAACCAGACTTCAAAAAAAAAAAAAAAAAAAAATCAACAAACAAAAAGAACCCCCAAAACCCAACCAAACAAACAAAAAACGAAAAACAAAACCAAAACCAACCAAACAAAACCCAAACCTCCCCAAAAAAAAAACCCCCCAAAAAACCCCTCTGAATATTCTTGCTTAGAAATCTGAATTTTAGAAGCAGATATACCATTTCTGAATTTCTGGGAGGCCTCCAAGCAATCAGACTGACCATGACAGCTCAACAGAGCAAACGAAGGGGAACTGGGCATGCTTGTTAGTCAGCTCTGGTTTTTCACCCTCACTCTGATTATCCATCCTGCCTTTTTTTCCTCTTATGAAGGACAAATGGTAAATTTAGGGTGAATTAAGGCATGGAGAAAATGGGTTTGGGTTGTGTTTTTTAAAAAAAAATTTATTTTTTAAATTTTAATGCCAATCTTGCTTTTAAAGTCTAGAAAATGCTGCATGGTCTCCAGTGAAGTCAGTTTACACTAAAGTCAAAGCCTTGCAAATATTCAATTAGGAGACCAGTCAAGTATGTGGGATTAAGTTGTTTATAGAAATGTTTGCAGAACCAGAGTGTGAGTTCACAGGCAGGCATGGGAGCTTTGGTTTCCCAGCTGATCCATAAAAAGGGTCAAACACAGTATACTGATAAATGCAGTGTACTGACAAAAAAAGCCAGCCAGCCTCAATCCAGCCCTGACTGGAGCTTCCAGTACCAATTCCCAGTTGTTTATCAAAGTTTAGTTGGAGGCTGATGAGTTTGCAGGATGTGTAATTTAAAAACAATTTCAGCCCCTTCCCTGGGCACCACTGCACATCTCCACACTTCCATGTGCAGTTGGGAGCCAAAAGCAGATTCTGCTTTAAGTAAACAAAGAGCTCCCACTGATTACCCAGAAGCAGCTCTGGTGTGAGCAAGAGTGGAAGAGGCCCCATGGAATGAGGTCTGAAGATACAGGGTAGCATCATTCCCTGGAATTTTCTGCATTTCCTCCTCTTTGTTTCTGCTTCTGGCACCAAATTCCTGAGAGAGGCTGGAGAAAAGTCCTGGTGTTCAAACCCAGGGAAGATAGAGGAGAAAATTAACTCCTCTTATGAAGAGAAGCAAATGTTTTCTCAGCTCCAGATAGAATTTTGGTGAGCCCTGGTGGGACTGGTGGAGTGTACAGTGGAAGACAAAACTGGGCAAAAGAATAAAAGGTAAAAAGAGGAGAATTTCATGCAATTATATTTCTAAAACTTAATTTGGGAGTGGTGTCATTTTTGCAATAAATTTCTCCAGTCTCTCAGGAAATAGAGAAAAAGCAAGGACTGCAGTGTTCTGAAAGTGCTGGATGCCTGCTTCCCTGATCTTTCTGTGCTGATCAGGACAGGGAGATGAAGCCATCAGCAAGCAATGAGGAATTTACCCAACCCCAGTGGGCCAGAAGGAGGAGTGGCTGTATTATGACTGTTTTTTTCCCCCTCTGATTAATGAAGTCAGGAAGTCCCCTACACTCTTGGTTTTTTTTAGGGTAGTTTCTTTAGACAGGTTATGCTGTTGAGAGCGTGCAAGTGGTGTCTTTTGGGATGAAAGATGCTGTGTCAGTGCAACATGTTGCTTCTTTCCTTGAATTTGTTTTAAAGTACTGATATCTGTACTGGAGTTATTAATAGACTGAATTGTCCAAACAGGGATTCTTCACCACTCCTGCTGCAAAATACAGACTCTGTTCCTGTTGCTACAGCATATACTGCTAAGTTACAGCTAGTACAGTCTGTTTTTCACTAAGTGCATCAGTGAACAGTTTAAACAAAGTTTGAAAAAAAAAAAAGAAAAGTACTGGCAACAAAGAGATGACTTATCATTTGCAACTTTAAAAAGGAGCCTGCAGCTATACGAATCTGGAAATAATATAAACTTAACCCACAGGACTGTTGCATTGGTTTTAGAAGAGCTTACTTTAAAGCTGGTATGTGGGCTCACTAAGAGACTGAGTGGTTGGCAAGGATGCTAACAATTTATGGAATGTGTCTTTGGAAAGGATTAAAGCAAAAAACATGTTGCTTCTTACCAGCTCTGAGCTGGGAATATAGCTCTAAGGGGCGAGTGTTAAATTTTAAGCATCCAGTATGTAAAGCTTTTAGAGAATAAACTTTTTTCTTTCCTTGCCCTGCTGCTTGGGATCAAATTGAGTCCAGACTGGACAGACTAAAAATCATTCCCATCTGACGTCCAGGAAAAGGTCAGGAGCTGCAGCAGAGCTGGCAGTGGTGGAGCAGTTCCCAGCTTGCGTAAGGACTATTTGTGAGCTGCCCAGGATAACAGTCAGCATTTCAGCTCCCAGTGTGCCAAGCCTCACAGAGCTGTGCCTGTTCATTTTGTCCCTCTAAGCTGCTTTTTGAAAACTGCTTTGTACCAAGTAAAAGCACAATTAAAACTGAAGCCTGAGAGCTCAGTTAAAATGCAAAATCCCTATGACTTGGTTGGGAAATCTTTCATTTTCTACTTTCATTGGCCCTGTTATGGACTCTTTCTCTGCCTTAGGTACTCATGGTCCAGCCCCTCACTGTGTTGTCTTCTTCCTGTGGCACTCCCTGTCCCAGGCTGTGCTTGAAAAGACAGTGAGGAATGTCTCTCAGTGGCACCATTTTCCTCTGACAGAGATTCCCTGTTACTGATGAAACCACTCCATATTTTCCCCGTGTTTGTGGGTGGATGTGGTGTTGAATCTGTGTGTGTTTGCAAAAAACACTGAGAGAGGACTTGCTGCCAAACCCACTTTTCTCCCCAGTGTGGAGGAGAAGAGAAGCATGGTGCTGTTCCCAGCTCTGACATCTATCAACAAGAGCAAAGATCTCTTCTAAACAATCTGTCTGTCCAGCTGCTGCCTCCCTAGCAGCTGCTGCCACTGGCAATGCAGTGGTTATTGGGCATCTCACAGTCCAAAATGTTTGCAAGCCTACAGCCACTCCCACAAGGTGAGGGCAGCTGCTGTTGGAAATAGGACACAGAGGCCTAAAAGGTGTTGGAGATAACTTCCAAGGGGGACAGTGTCTCTTTTGTTGCAAGCATGTCTGCCACCCCCTGTCACCTGCTCTTTCTCCACGTGCTCACGTGGCCGTGCAAGGACAGCCCTGGCTCACGGGGCAGTGCAGGGTGGTGCCAAGGTGTGTTACCTGCTCCTTGTCAGCACCTTGGGGGTGAAGCCATGGGTGAGGCTGACCTTCAGGCACAGAGCTGGGGGCTCTGCATGTGGAAGATCACATTAGTGGGCCACAGTCATTTTGGAGAGCTTCCACTGACTGTGGCAATTTCTGAGCAGGATCCTTCCCCTAAGAGACTTGTGGTTTTCTTTCCCTCCAAACATTCATGAAACCCAGAATCCAGTCCTGTACCATGAGGATGTGAGACAGGAGGGGCTCAATTTAGGAGTGATCCATGTTAAAGCCTTCCTCTAGAATTTGCACCAAATGGCTGGAATATCTTTGTAGCCTCACTCTGAAATCTTTGATGTCTTACTACAAATCTTTGATGTCTTACTACTTGCTACTCCTGGCTGTGACAGGATTTGTGCATGACTTAATTTTATCTGTTTAGTAAACAGTCTGACATGCTTTATTTGACAATGAATGTGTACATCAGTGCCATAAAAGCATGATATCACATACTTATTAGGAGGCTCTTGGAAAGAAAAACATGGCTAAAACGAGGAGGTGAGCACTTCTTTCTTCCTTAAAGTGAAAATCCTAAAGCAATGTCTTTATTGTTGAGAATAAGTGAATTTCCTTCCAAATGAATTGCATTCTATTGAATGCTCACCTTTTTTTTACCCTATTGCTTATGCTGATGAAGTGCCAGAAAAGGCAACACCAGCTGTTCCTTGTGAGGGCCCTAATTAGCTCTGATGTCCCTGATCAGCTTCACCTGAGCCCTGCATCCACTCCCATGGGCACAGGAGCCCTATTTAAGCTCAGCCTCAGTAAAAGACTGATTTAGAAGTGTTGGTTGCTAGCCTTGCACTTGGCTCTTCCTCCTGAGCTGGTGTTGGCTGTGTGGTTTTGGTGGCTGTCTCCTCTGTGGGGTTCTCCAGGGTGCATTTTACATTTCCAGCTCTCTGACTCTGTCCTCTGCTGCTCTTGAGAGGATCCCTGGATGGACCCTGAGCTTGCTGTGCCTGGAGCTGTGGATGGGCCCTGTTGCCAGCATCCCTAGAGGCTGCCTGATCTGTGTCCTGCCTCCACTGTGTTGCCCTCAGCATCTGGGAAATTTTGTCCTCAAGTGCTTCACAAAGGTAAGAGGAAAAATGCATAGCCTAAAATTAAGCTGATAATGATAGAATTAGCAAAGCCTGATTGTATTTTTGTCCCACTCCCCTGTAGTTTAATGATTATGGTGTTTGAAGATGTTTCCTATTTCCTTCTCCCTTGCAGGATGTCTGCACAGCTGCCTTTGTGCATCCCTCAGTTACTGGCTGAGTGAAAGGCAATAATATGTCTGGTTTTAAATTGCATGTGTACTCTCAGCTTCCTATAAAAGGTCAAGCAGCACCAGATAACCTGTGCTGCAGCCTTGCTCTTGGGATGGGTGCAGAAATCATCATAATTGCAGTTGCAAGGGTTGTTAGGAGAGAAAAGGAAAGGTTTGGGATGAAGGTATTTCAAGAAGACTTGCACCAGAAGGGCCTTAAGAGTTCAGTGAGATGAGTAGCTGCAAGTGCCTTAAAAAATACTGAATGTAGGGCTGGGGCAAAGAAAGGAGCTTCTGGGGGGCAATCACCTTGCCTGCACAGAAAGGCAGATGGAACTGAGGATGGTGCAAAACATTTGTGGTTCCTGGAGTGTTCCTGTCCAGGTGCACCCTCCTGCCTCTCACATGAGTGGTCCTGGACTCCTTAGATCTCCTGGGCTTCTGCAGGAGGAGTTTCACAGGTTGCCCTGGGTGTGAAGCCAATGCAATCTCAACTTTGTGGCCCTGGATAGGCCCTTTTGAGAAGGGCAGTGCAGGAGGGCTGAGCTGGTCCATGTGGAGTTATGGGTTCAAGGACCAAGCTGTTCCTCCACTTTTTCTTCTGTGGCTTTACTGCTCTTCTGACCCCTAGTAAACTTTCTGGAAAAGAACCTGAAGTTAATTAAGAGGGTCATTTTTGTGGCATTGGCTAAATGGGAAATGGAATTTCTTCCCATTTACATAAACAGATCTGGCAGCAGTTGGAGCCCACTGCTGGAAAATAAAGGGGAAGAGGTCTGAAATGGGTTTCAGAAGGAACAGATTTGTTTAAAATGAGGATTTACAGATCTGTGTGCCTAGATAAGAGATTTGTGCCTTCACATATTCTGTTCTGGCCCTCAGTGGTGAGCTAGGTCTTCAGGCATCTGACCCTATGGGGAGTTTTCAGAGCTCTGTAAGGACACTTACTATTTAATGCCCCAGCCTCTCCTAGTGCTGCACAAGTAATAATGTGAATTATTAAATTGATTAGATGCCATCATTGCCTTAGGAAGGGGATTCTTAGGTTGCCTTTTGTGTTATGATGTAACTATAGGCCTTCTGGTTTATTTTGGCAATGGTTTGGACTTGAAACAAACCTGGTTAATTTGAAGTTTAAACAATTGGGTCCTTTCTGCTATTTATAATTGGTTTTGCAGTAGTTGCTTACTTATAAAAGTGATTTCATTGTCCGTTGGGGGTGGTTCATAACTGCATGGCTGACATGATTAAATTTGATCTTTGATGGATTTCTGGGTTCCAAATCTAGATCTGTGCTTAATTCTGTTGTCCAGACTGAGATGTAGAAAGGTGTGACAGTGGGTTTATTCAATATTGACAACACTGAACATTCCAGTATCATGAGTCAGACTCCTCCCAAATTCTGTACTTGGTTTAAGTTAATGAGACCCAGAAAAATATCAAGTTATCCATTTTTTCCCCTCTGCAATAGTTTGACCATCATTTCCAATGAAACCTGTAATTCCCCCATGAGCTTTTGTCTCCAGGTGCTCTAAAATATTGCCAATTATCGAAAAACTTGAAATAAAATGTTAGTAGTCCTTCTGTTTTTAAGCTAGAACAATGGACCTGTTAAAATATTTATAGTTAATGTTAGGGCAGCCTGTGGGAATTGGGTTTGAGAGTTTCATTCAGACTTTTTTATTTCATACATATATTTATGTTCTTACTGAGTAAGCAGTGATTGCTGCAGAGCTGGGAGATGGGTTAGGTCTGATAACTCTGCATTTTATTGTCTTAATTTTGAGCTGTGGCTTTGGACAGTGAAGAATACTTCAATTTTTTGTTCAGCACAGTGCACATCTGATGTTCTGGTACATGTTTCCCTGCTGGTCTCTCCAGGCAGTGCTCATGCCATGGTGCTTTCTGCCCTCCACAATTCCGTGCTCTTGCTGCCCCTGTCCTGAAAGCATTGCCCACTGCTTAGTGCTATGAGGACAGGAGATGCTGATTTCATTTAAAGAGAGAACCTAGAAGCCTCAGATGGCCAGGATGCTTGCCCAGATCATGCAGTAAGGTGATTTTTTTTTTTTAATGGCAGTGCAAATTGTGGGAATCATGACTTGCAAGGTTCATTTGTGCTGGGAACATTTTCCCACCCGGTTGAGGTACCACAGAAATTGGTGAAGGCTTCCCTCAGCTGTTTGTATTTTAGAGGATGACTTTTTTCTAAGCACAGGCTGGATCTTCACCCAAGAATTAGCAAAAATTAGGCAGGAGCTAATCAGATGATGAGTAATTCCACCTGAACCAACTGTAACTTCTGTGAAACCATGCTAACAAAAGTGTTTCTCTTTCTCCTTCTCTACAGGAGAATGTGTCCTCATAGAAAGAGGACACTGCTGTTTTTAGTTGATCAATAGAGTCTGTTCAGATGCTGTATTTTTTTTTTATGTGTGAGTTTTATTTCAGAGGACTTTGCTAATTCTTCAGTCTCTTTCTTTTCAAACTAGGCAAACCCATGTAATCAATCTCAGATTCAGTGTTCTGCTTACCTGCTGTTGCCCAAACTCATAGACTGTTTGCCCTCAAGCTTTTTTTGTCTTTTGGCAGCTGCTCTCATTCCAATTACAAAATATCCTTGGAAATTCAATACCTCATTTTTCTATTTTTTAAATTATAGCTCACATTGTAGTTCAATGAATTTAATTAAAGCATTTCCTTGCACACGTGGTGTCCATGTGGATAGGGAATAAGAACTTTTAATCCTTTTAATCTTAAAACTGGGCATGTGTAATAGTTACAGCACAAGAGATCATTCCTTCTTATTGCATCCTTCAGGTAAGATGAATGTTCATGTTGCCTGGAGGAAGACATAATCTGTATGAGCTGGCTTTAAATCCTTAGGTAGCAGAGGGAATAACCTGTTTTAAATAACCATGTTGTAAGATGTGACCTAGATCTTTGTGGGGTATTGGTGGGGTGGGCCAGGACCTGCAGATCTGGGGGTTCCCCAGGGGAGTTGAGGCTATTGCTGCCTCAGCCCTGGGGCTCCCACCAGAGTTATTGGCTGCTGGAGGGGGGCTGTGATCAAAAAGTCTCACTTTTCATCACAGTGAAGGTTTGCAGATCTGAGTGTTAATTTTGTGGGAGTTTGTCTTCAGAATATCCAAGGCTGGCTTGTAAGCTTTCTTTTTGAAGGAGCTACTATTTTTGCTAAATTCTGTTTCTGTTGCACTGAGGAGGCTGCTCAGCTGACATCAATCCCTCTCTTTCTCCACCATCCTGCAAGCCTGTTGGTTAAATTTGATTAAACTTCCAACCTTTGGCCAGCTTCAGTATCCTTTTTAAAGACACAATTCCAAGAGCAAACCAGCACTTGTGTGTAAGACAAATGCAGGCAACACATGCAGCATGGACCTGCTGTGTATTTGGTTTGTCCCAGCAGCTGAATGGTCACCTGTGGTCTCTCAGCCCATGCTGCTCCACTGGAATTTTGTGCCTTGGCTGCTTCTCAGGAGGTGAAGGTGCTGAAATGTTTGTTCCCAGAGCAAGGGGAAGTGAATTTGCAAGGAGTGGGGGCTGAAGAACTGTCAATATTTTGTGCTGCTGGGAAGTGAAGCTGAAGGATGTGGGCTATAACCCATAAATAGTGGCCTTCAGTAGTGCTTTGGCTTATGTGATGGCTTGCTCTGGTTCCACTGGAGTGGGAGTGTTGTCATTATGGGCCAAGCCAGTGCTCTGCCTGGTCTGTTAACATCTCTGAATGGACAGCATCAGAAGCATCAAGGGAAAATTGTAGCTGGCAGTTGTTGAAAAACTCCTTTGGACCGAGCAGCTGCTGCAAACCCATCTTCCTTTCCCATCCTTGGACATTTTGTTTCTTGCTGCTTCCTTCAGGAACAGCAGGCACTGCTGTCAGGGCTGTGTGAGCACTTGGGATGGCAGACAGAGGTGACATTGTGACTCTACAGTGGAGTCTCTTTGCTCTCCTGTCAAGCCTGGGGTGATTAACTTTTTCCTTTGCTCACCATTCCATGTGTTTTCCTAGAAAAATGACAAAGTAAATGCAAACCCAGCTACTGCATATTTAAGATAACACAAGTAAACACATGCAGCAAATTAATTGGTAGCTGTATTTGGTACACAGTCAAGTCTTCTAAAGGCAGGAAACTTGAAAATTGTGAAATATGCAATTTCACCAATTTCCAAACCATGTACTTCATTGGTTTTTGCAGAGAGGTTTTCTCAATCCCTATCTTAATGTCAGTGATTTTATTTCACCATGGTCATGCTGCTGTGTGGAGCTGACCTAACAATTTAGAATTCTAGTAAGATGATTAATTCCAAATGTAACCAGCTGCTTGCATTAAAACCCCCTGTAATTTACCAGGTCCTTCCCTGTGTCACAGCTCCAAGTGTGGATACAGAAACTGCTTGCCTCTTCTACTTTAAAAACAGGCAGTTGGTTTGCATAACTTGGAGAGTAGTTCAGCAGCTTCTTTTTGGGCAGGTGTTGCTAAATGAGAGAAAATATTTTCTAATTTCAAGTTGTCAGTGATGGTGGCAATTCTGATGTGATGCTGGCCACACTCTTGGGTGCAGAGTAGTAAGAGGCATACTCAGGATGCAAATTGTGTCAAGTATGTTCTTAAACAAGGGAGGTGCTGTGCAGTAAATACAGTTATAACACCTTAAAGGCAGGGTAGTGTGACTCCATGGTACCATCTGCACTCGACAGCTTGTGATAACGCTGAGTTAAACCACTGCTGTGGCTGTACAAACCAAGGAAAAGTAATTTTTAATGATAAACTAATTATGTACACAACTACAGGACCTCTGAACCTTAGAAATGAGTCAATTATAACATTCTTCATTGCTGAAATATCCTACCAAGGAAGCTAATTTAAGCTAAATGTAATGCATGGTTAGCTTATAGCTGATTGCAGTTTCCCAAAGCATCAATTTTTGTAGCTCTTCCATCCAAAATGATTTTAAAATATGTCTCAACATAGTAACTGTGTTTTCAGCTACCAAGGTGCTGTCATCTCTGAATGAACTATGGTGCCAGTGTGACTTTGCCATGTTTTAATTTCTCCTTTGCCTTTCCATGATATCAGTGAGAACAAATGTGTTACCAGCTGCACTGGGCACAAACAGATTCTGGTTGCATCTGTCAAGAATTTGGGGGAAATCTACTTGGAAGAACTTGTCCTGCTTTAATAGCAACAAACTTCCAAAAATATGGGTTTCCTGAACCCTTTGGATGTGAAAAACCATCACAAATGAGTGATTTTCAGTCAGCCTGCCTTTCTTTGGAGGGTATCCCAAGCAATGAAAGCACGGGCAGTGTGCTCTATTTATAGTGTGCTCTATTTATACTCAGCAGACACAACTAGTACCAGTGTCTTTGGCCACTTTCATTGTGTTTGCAGAGCAGTCACTAAGATGTTCAGTTTTGGAAGAGCAAAAGAAGCTGTGCAATCTCCTCCCAAGCTCCTAAATTTCAGCAGCTAAAGGCTGAGAGGATTGCTTGTCTCTGCAGGTTTGGGATGAACACAGGGCAGGGTTTAGTGTTTCCCTGCTGAGGCTGACTGTGTTCCTGATGGATCAGTGGGATTAATTACCTGGGTCTTAGTCTGCCTCAGATGAATGAGCTCTGTCACCTCCCTGCTGAGGGGTGAAACCTTTTCTCAGCTTGCTGCAGCACTTGTGACACCTCACACCTGCAGTGCAATTAGTTTGTGCCATGCTGTTAATTCCTGGTGTGGGTCAGCAGAAGGCAGAGCCCACACTTGGGTTGTGTCCTCTGCCAGGACATGGGAGGCTTGGAGGAAACTGTGTGAAAGATACCACTCCTGCTCAGCTGACTCATTTCAGGGGAAAGCAGATCCTAGGAAGAGTTTCCTTCCACTCCCCTTATATGGAAGGAATGGCTTGGGAAGCTTGGAATGGCTTCTTGATTCTCAAGGAATGCATGGCAACCAGCCAAAGGAAAACCCAAATCCTTTAAGTTGCTTATTAGTACATGGAATGCCAAAATTGGCTTTTTTTTTTTTTTCTCTTTGTCTATTTGGGCTGGCAAACTCCATAATTGCCTTTCCCAGTCTCATAGGTGTATGGCAAGAGAGGCTGAAGTTTGCCTAAAAATTAATTTTAATTTTTTAAGTGTCTGGCAAGTGGGAACACTTGTCCTGTGCAGTTTGAGAGTCTCAGTGACAGGTATATGCACAAGGAAGGTTAGGAAAGATGCATGAATGCAACTTCTATGTAAATACAAATCACAGAGGGACACCATGTATGGTTTACATCACTGTGTCTTCAAATCAGTCCTGTATCTCATATTTCTGATTTTAGTCAGAATGAAAGGCTTTTTTAAACCCCCAATTAAATCACTCAGTAGAGGGATTACCTCATGCTCCTTGTATGCCTAAATAGCCAGACTGAGGCATGACCCAATAGACACCTTTGCACAAAAAAAAAAGTGGCAATAACTTCTGCCCACCATTTTTCTATGGTTTTGCCTCAGTCAGATGCTTGTAATTTTGTTGGAGAATTGGAAATCAGAAAACTGCTCACAGTAGTCCAGACAAGAATGTAGGCATCTGAATTGATGTGGGCAAAATCTTGTTGAGTGTAAGGCAAGTACCTGAGTTAAACTCCTTTGATTTCATGGAACCTTGCATGGGTTTTGTGCAAGTTGGCACACAAGATAAGGAGCCACAGAGACCCTTTGGCAAGCATTGGATTAGTCTTGGGGAGATCCTCTGAAGGCATTTATAGTCACACCCCAGCTGCCTGTGACAGTCTGTGTAATCCTTGCAGTGTTGTTCAGCAGATCTGCCCCGAAATCAAGCAAGGAGGCAATTCCTCCATGTTTGGAACTTGTTTCCGCTCTTGGTCACCCCTTTGAAGCTGTTTGCTCTTGGCACAGAGGGCTGCTCAGGTTCCATTTTGATGAGTGCTTGGGTCTTTTAAATGGCAATTCTTTTCATCAGTGACTTTAATTGTACAAATAAGCTGCTTTACTGAGCTTAGGCACCAAACATTTAATTTGGAAACCAAATGATGCTTTTTTTTTGTTTGTTTGNGCCTTTGAATACCAATTCCTGCTGTTCCAGATCATTTGTTCCCAGCTTTGTAATGATTAGCTTTAATGGAAAGTAATTCAAACAACTTGAAGAAAAACAGTACATACAGTAATCAAAGTCTGGACTGATCCCCATGTTCTGGATTTCAGCATAATTAGAAAGAATTTAATCTGCATTTGATATCCATTTTGGGTATCATTCTAGCTTGGGAACTGTAAGCCATTACTTCATAGCAACTTGAACATTTAGGAGAGCAGAGATCTACTGAGATTTCTAGTCTCAAGTTCTTTGCCACTCTTAGAGTTCAAAGTAGTTTATTACAGAAAATGCTCACAGTTATTTAGTGTTTATTTCCATGAACTTAGTTCAGAGCTGTGGCTACATGAGGTGTGGGTTTGATGGATGGACTGCTTAGTGAATCAGGAATTGCCTGGATGGTCACACTCAGATTTGTGGTTGATGGTTTGTGGAGAGCAGAGATGAGTGATGTTCCACAGGGTTCAGGATTTACAGCTAAAGGGGACCTGCAAGGAAGCTTGAGAGAGGCACTTCACAAGGACATGCAGTGCTGGGACAAGGGGGAATGGTCTTAAACTGAAAGAGGGAAGGTTTAGATTAGATACCAAAAAGAAATTCTTCATTTGAGACGTGGAAATACATTGCCCAGAGGAGCTGTGGATGCTCCATGTCTGGAAGTGTTCAAGGCCAGGCTGGATGGGCCATTGAGCAACCTGGTCTGGTGGAAGGCATCCCTGCCCATGGAAGGGGTGGTGGAATGAAAAGATTTTTAAGGTTCTTTTCAACCTAATCCAATGTATGATTCTATGTATATGGCAATTTTCTGGTTAGCATTGCCTGGAAACTCTGAGCATTATTCATCTGTTAAGACATTTTTAAGGTTGTTGATCCTGTGGAATTTGCTTGATGTTCTGTGACTGCNTTAATTTGGAAACCAAATGATGCTTTTTTTTTGTTTGTTTGTTTTGTGGATCTGCAGCAATAAAGATTTTGCAGCACATCTTTATTAAAACTATCTTTTCTTATGATCCCATATATTTCTTTTCTCCCTGTGTCCCTGGTTGGTTCCAGCAGGTAGTGTGGGCATTGCCCATAGCTGTCTGTTTTGGAAATCAGCCTATTTGTGATGCACTACCTTTTTGTAGGTATGAGATTTATATTTTTTTTTGAGGTTCTGTATGAGAGTTTTTTTTTGAGGTTCTNGATTTGTGGTTGATGGTTCGTGGAGAGCAGAGATGAGTGATGTTCCACAGGGTTTGGGATTTACAGCTAAAGGGGACCTGCAAGGAAGCTTGAGAGAGGCACTTCACAAGGACATGCAGTGCTGGGACAAGGGGGAATGGTCTTAAACTGAAAGAGGGAAGGTTTAGATTAGATACCAAAAAGAAATTCTTCATTTGAGACGTGGAAATACATTGCCCAGAGGAGCTGTGGATGCTCCATGTCTGGAAGTGTTCAAGGCCAGGCTGGATGGGCCATTGAGCAACCTGGTCTGGTGGAAGGCATCCCTGCCCATGGAAGGGGTGGTGGAATGAAAAGATTTTTAAGGTTCTTTTCAACCTAATCCAATGTATGATTCTATGTATATGGCAATTTTCTGGTTAGCATTGCCTGGAAACTCTGAGCATTATTCATCTGTTGAGACATTTTTAAGGTTGCTGATCCTGTGGAATTTGCTTGATGTTCTGTGACTGCTGTATCCTTAGGAGACCAAACATAGTTGAAGGTATCTGGTACTTGAGATAGCATGAACCAAATGTTCATATTTTATCCTGAAACTGCATTGCACAAGCTGCCAGGTCCCAAAGGGGAATTTGACCCGTGCTCTGTGTGTGTGTGTTGAGCCACAGTAACTGAGCAAACTGGGGAGACCCAAGGAGCTCTGCTGTACATCATCCTGGTCTCTTTAGGCGGAGTTATACAGTACCCTGAGTTTAAAGGGATCCACAGATATCACAGAAGTTCAACTGGTCCTGTACAGGACAACCCCAAGTGTGTCACCACGTGCTGCTTGAGAGCATTGTCCAAATGCTTTTTGCACTGGCAGGGTTGATGCCAGGACCATTCCCCTGGGGAGCCTTTTCTAGTGCTGACTTCACCTTGGGGAAGAACCTTTCCCCAATATCCAACCTAAACTTCCCCTGCCACAGCTTTGTGGGGTTTCCTTGAGTCCTGTCCCTGGCTGATGAGATCAGGGCCTGCCCATCCTGAGGGAGCTGTAACTGCAGTGAGGTCTCCCCTCAATTTCCTCTTCTCTGGGCTGAACAGACCGAGTGACCTCAGCTGTTCCTTGTGTGACTTCCCATCCAGACACTTCACCACCTTTGTTGCCTTCCTTTGGACACTCTCTGATGGCCCAATGTCTTCCTCACTTTGTGGGACCCCAAACTGCACACAATATTCAAGGTGAGGCTGCCCCAGCCCAGAGCAGAGTGGGACAATCCCTGCCTTGCCTGGCTGATGCTGTGCCCAGCACAGGGCTGGCCCTCCTGGCTGCCAGGGCACTGCTCCCTCGTGTCCAGCTTGTCATTAAAGAGCACCAGAGCTGAAATGGAGCCCTGCAGATCCCCACTAGTGACTGGTTGCTGGGATGTGATGGTGGAGATTCCCGGGGAGACTGGCATGGCTGGACTCTCATGGTCTTTCTCAGGATTTGCTCCAAGAAATCATTTCATGTTTTTGGAAGGGAGTTTTGTCTCTAAAGATTGATTTCTGAATACTTGCTATTAGAATGAGACTTTTTTTAGACTTACAAGGAGAAGATATTAGTTCATTGCTAACCAGGCATCCCTACCTTGGGTGACAAGTAAAACTGGTTCAGCTGGCCCAAGCTCAATGGAAGATGGGATAATACTTGCAAATATTTCCTGAAGTCAGTATTGAAAGTTGTCCTGGTGTTCTGAGGTGTGGGCCCCAAGTTCAGTACTCCCCATCTTTCAGATTCAGGTCTCACAGGTGCATACAACTTTTTCTAAGTTAGTGGAAGCTCTATTTATATTTTGTTGGATCCTTCCCAGAGTGAGTAGATTATTGGAGATGTACATGATCCCTCTGAAGGACTAGAGTTGCATAAAATTCTCCTATATATCTTAGGTAACCCATTCTGGATATCAATTACCTTAATGTTATTAATTAATTATTATTAAATAATTTTTTTTTGTAATCTTGGCACCTCAGAAATGAATGTGATTTATTTGTGGACAGAGAAAAGCATGACATCTGGTATCAGAAGCCTGGCTCTTTCAGTAGTGGTGAGAAACAGCAAGAAATAAACATGGCCACTTTCTCATTAATGCAATTACCACAGCCCATCAAACATGTGCTGATAAATTTGAGAGGCTTATACTCTTCATTAGGCATACACATTCATTAGTGTAGCCATCATAAAATAATGAGGGGAGTGTCCAGCTTGGGGAGAAGTTCAGAGGACAAGAGCTCACATTCTACAGAACTATGATGATAAATGTCTCCTGTGGCATAATTTTAACTCTTACCATCTGTTATTCCCTGCTGCCATAGCAACTTAAAATAAATATTAAAAATAGTCTGAAACCAGGAAAAGCACAGCAGGGAATGTCTGTCCTGAAAGAAAACAAACCCCCAATGTTACCAGGAAATAGCAGGGAAAAGGACTGATGAGAACTTCAGGAGATTTAGCTGGGAGAATTTCCAACGTGCAGAGGTGGGTGAGAGAAGGATCCCAAACCAGTGTTTATAAGCAGTTGTGGCTGGGCTACCAAAGCACTGTCAGATGCTCAGTGCTGTACTTGTCGTCTGTTTTCAGCTTTGAGCTTGAGAAGTGATTTTACTTTAACTGTTAGAGGATTTGTGTATATATGCATAAGTATGATTTTACATTTTTGAAAGAGGTTTGATTTTTTTTTTTTAAAACTTTAAAAAAAAATTTAAAATGTTTTTGTAGCTGAGCTAGAGGGCCATGAGGAGCTGTTCTGCTGCAGTCTTTGTAAGCTGTGAGCATTACATTGATGTTGATCAAATGATGCCATTCAAATATTATTAGAACTGAGTGTTTAGGCCAAAGGCAAGGCTTAAAAGGAGAGCTTCACTTTCATGCCAGGCCAGCACAGGAGCTGTTTCCAGAGGCTTCTTTCTGGAAAATAAAAGAGCAGGAAAAGCTGAGTTGGGAAAGAAAGGCTGAAAGAGTGAATTTAATGTCAGGGCCATGAAGAGCTGTTTAAATAATTGCAAGTATTGTGAAATAACAGCAGTTCAAGAACCTAGGAAGGTTACTCCTTTTTGGGAGGAGTTAAATTATTTGGGGATGCCCTATCTGAAGACATCCTTGGTTGAGAAATGCTTTGCATGGGAAGAGCAGCCCTGCTTGGGGGAATTGCTATCTGTTTTGGGTAGGTCCTTGCTTTAGTCTAATTATAATGAAGATTTGTTTAGCTTCCTTGGTGAGTGCTCCTGTATGTTTTTTAGCATTCTCTTTCATTTGTTTGGCAGTCACTTCAAGAGTGATTTATGATAAGAGATGAGAAAACAAACTGANTTGTCCTGGTGTTCTGAGGTGTGGGCCCCAAGTTCAGTACTCCCCATCTTTCAGATTCAGGTCTCACAGGTGCATACAACTTTTTCTAAGTTAGTGGAAGCTCTATTTATATTTTGTTGGATCCTTCCCAGAGTGAGTAGATTATTGGAGATGTACATGATCCCTCTGAAGGACTAGAGTTGCATAAAATTCTCCTATATATCTTAGGTAACCCATTCTGGATATCAATTACCTTAATGTTATTAATTAATTATTATTAAATAATTTTTTTTTGTAATCTTGGCACCTCAGAAATGAATGTGATTTATTTGTGGACAGAGAAAAGCATGACATCTGGTATCAGAAGCCTGGCTCTTTCAGTAGTGGTGAGAAACAGCAAGAAATAAACATGGCCACTTTCTCATTAATGCAATTACCACAGCCCATCAAACATGTGCTGATAAATTTGANTATATATGCATAAGTATGATTTTACATTTTTGAGAGAGGTTTGATTTTTTTTTTTTTAATTTAAAAAAAAATTTAAAATGTTTTTGTAGCTGAGCTAGAGGGCCATGAGGAGCTGTTCTGCTGCAGTCTTTGTAAGCTGTGAGCATTACACTGGTGTTGATCAAATGATGCCATTCAAATATTATTAGAACTGAGTGTTTAGGCCAAAGGCAAGGCTTAAAAGGAGAGCTTCACTTTCATGCCAGGCCAGCACAGGAGCTGTTTCCAGAGGCTTCTTTCTGGAAAATAAAAGAGCAGGAAAAGCTGAGTTGGGAAAGAAAGGCTGAAAGAGTGAATTTAATGTCAGGGCCATGAAGAGCTGTTTAAATAATTGCAAGTATTGTGAAATAACAGCAGTTCAAGAACCTAGGAAGGTTACTCCTTTTTGGGAGGAGTTAAATTATTTGGGGATGCCCTATCTGAAGACATCCTTGGTTGAGAAATGCTTTGCATGGGAAGAGCAGCCCTGCTTGGGGGAATTGCTATCTGTTTTGGGTAGGTCCTTGCTTTAGTCTAATTATAATGAAGATTTGTTTAGCTTCCTTGGTGAGTGCTCCTGTATGTTTTTTAGCATTCTCTTTCATTTGTTTGGCAGTCACTTCAAGAGTGATTTATGATAAGAGATGAGAAAACAAACTGAGATTTGATGTTAGGCAGTAGCCAGGGAACTTACAAGTAATCACTGCTGCATAACATCCTGTGCAGTTCTGTGAGCAGTGTGTGCACTCCAGATCTCATTTGAGCTCACAAACCAAGACAGACTGGATCTACAAAACAGCCTGGGCATTCAGGTGCCAGCAGTGCAAATTAAGGGTCTGTGCCTGAGACCTGAGGAACACAAATCAGAAGTTTTGTTTGGTCCTGTTGTGGCTGATGACCTGATAGGCAGCTTTTTATCTGCAGCCTTGTGGTTTGCTCTGTGACAATAACAAATGCAAATTCTAAAAGGCAGCCAAATGTAGAAGCTTTGATTTGCAGGGATGCTCTGACCCAACAGAACTGTAACTTGCAGTGATAAAAGTCACTTGAGCTCCAGTTACAGCCACTGTATGTCTGAGTTTTCCTAGAAATGCTTTTTTTTCTTCCCCTCTTCTGTTCTCTGCCACCTCAAACCTCGGTGTAATCTGAGAGTTTTCTATATTTGGCCAGAGTAGCAGATCAGGGCTGCCCTCAGCCTGCTCTGTGTCTGGGAGCTGTGGACACTTCCATGGCACAGCACCAGGCTGCACAGCTTCTGTGCAGGGAGCCAGGGGCTCTGGGAGCTCTGAGAGCTGCTGGCTGTGTTCAAAACAGCTGCTGTAGGTATGTAATAAGCCTGATGCACCTCAAAATCCTTAGGTGCACCCCCAAATCAACTGAAGGTAGGTGCAAGGTTTCTCACAAGGCTTCATACTCTTCCTGATCAGTTAATAATGCCAGAAACAAGGCATCTCGTGTGGGGTTATGATCTGCTAAAACCTTTCCTGCTCTTGCTGTGATTTGGGAGAGACCTGTGCCACTTTGTTCTCACTGACACAGCTTTTCCCTGGCTTGCGGTCCTGGTCTGAGGTGAGGTGTGGAGAGGCCCAGAAGGCTTTCTCTGAGACCTGTTTTCAGTGGTGATAAGGGAGCCAACACTGTTAGGATATGACATAAGATAGTTTCAGTTTTTGTTGTCACTCCTCTTTGTCCACGGTGGACTCTCATGCCCATGACAAACTGAAAATTCCCCAAATCCCCTCTGAGTCTCCTTCAGCTGATCAAATAGTTAATCTAAAGCTCCACTCACTTCATCTGTGCTTCAAGTATTAATTCTGCAAAAGGGTTTCTGTGGAGCCTTTAGAAAAATACTGTGCAGTCTTCTGAACTTTACTCTTAATTTTTTTTTCTTGTACTCCATTCCTGTCTGCTTATTTTTCTGGAGAATCCACGCTCATACTGAAGTGCTTTCTGGCATGCTGCAGGAAGGAAAGGGTTTCCCAAGAGCTCTGGGAACAACCCAATTACTTGGAAGTCCTGCTGGAAACACTGCTTGCAAGATGCATAGAAAATAATAAAACTTTGCTGCATTTTGCTCAAAATAGGTTATTATTTAGTAGTATATCTAGTTAGATGTGGTGGAGGTGTGTGTGCTCTGACTGTGCTCAGTGTGCAGGTTACTTAACACAGACTGTGTGCTTGGCGGTCTCTTCTTACTACTGAGAATAAAATGTTTCCTGCTTTGAGGAATTTACAGCCTGGATGGACACTCCAGGAAGACTGAAAATCCAACAGCAGCTCAGGATGGAATAGCTCATTTTAGGAAGCTTATCTCTATTTCATGATGGTGATGACATAATTTTTACTTGGAGGAGTAGGATTTATGCTGATGTACATTCAGCTTTTATGCCAATCTCCTTCTGTATCGCATTAGACAGTCCCTGCTGCAGAGGTTTGAAATCTCAGCTAGATTAAGATATCTGATCTCTGCTTCCCAAAAATTCCACTGTGTTGTCAAGTGAAAGCAGAAAGCTGATGGAAGACATAAAGTGTGCAAAAGGCCTGCCATATTTCACTGGGATTTACTCTGACATCTCTATGTAGCTGGTTGATTTGTTTCCTTTTGACCTGAGTAGTGGTGTGAGTTCAGCAGTCAGCAGTGTGCATTCTTTAATGCATCTAGGGAATTCAAATTATTGTTTTATGGGCCAAGTGATAGCCATGCAATTAGGATTTCCATCTGTGCAGTCCTCTGCTTTGGAATGGTGGCAAACATGTAGCATGAAATAAGCTTATTACAGCTGTGAGAGGAGAGCTAGGGTTGAACTTCCCTGTTTACAGTTTTGCTGCAGAATTTTACTTTTTAAGGAACTTTGCAGATGTTCACAGAACTTCCATATAGCTGCTTCCTGAAGTTATGCCTTGCCTTTAATCAAAACTGAATGCTTAGATGGCCCAGAAGTTCCCTAACTCCCTATTTGCACAGAAACCTTGCTCCAGTTAGCTCTGAACTTGTGCTGTCCCCTTAATGAAAAGCCCTTGCCGTGTCTTCTTGTAGCTCACTCTTTTACAGCATAGGTTATGTATATTTTCAGGCAAACCTGAACCTTGTTTTCCATGAACTGAAGTTTAGTTTGGATCCAGTAAAAGCCTCTATGTTGTTTTGCATTTATAAGGGATATGTGGATTTGTATTTATTAGAGAAAATTGTTCAAAGTTTAGGGCTGGATTTTTTTGACTGAATGCTATTTTGCAGTTAGCAGCCATGTTATGCTGTCTGTCTTCTGAGCTGGGGATGGATCATCAAATTGTAAATAGCTTCCAAGTTGCAAAAGGCATTTCCTTCCTTATTCCATCCCCTTAGCTTCCGTTTTTTTGTACAGGCAGCAATAGTTTCCACACTTGCTGTTCAAGATCCCATGGATCTGGAGGACTCATGGTGACTATCATTTTATTCTGCTGAGTACTTTGAAAGTTGTAATGAGACTGTGTGGTAAAGTTAATAGAGCCTCCTGGTTATTCTCACAGTACTTGTAAAAAATTACTTGGTGTCATGACTTCATATCCAGATGACTGTATAAAATTAGGAATACTCTTAACGCTTGTTCCCTGAGATATATATTTTTTAATTTATTGGTGCCATGAAAATGCAATCATTTTATGAGGGAGATAACTTGGAACTTTCCAAATGCTGATGGATAGCATGCCAAATCTTTTCAGTGTTCAACAGTAAAGTTCAAGGCATAACACATTGGACACCTGGGAAAAGTTCCCTTTTGGAGAAGATTGATCTGCCAACCTTTCATTCTGCTTGCAGCATGCTTGTGCTTTTAGATGCAGATTACTTTTTTTTTAAGCAGAAGGTTACAGTTCTTTCAGAAATTTTTCTTATTTATACTACTTAGAAACTTGATGTTTTAACCATTAAGTTGAATGAAAATTAAGTTTCATGTTGTCCCTTGCAGGATAGTGTTTGGGGCTTTGTGGAGTAAATGATTGTGCTCAGAAAATGTCACTCACCCAGCTTGCTACCTTGTGGTCTGTAATAATTAGATTTGTGTATAGGTAGCTTTCCTGTGGCATTGTATTTTTTATTAATCAAGTGACAGGTGGAAATGAAATGCTAGAATGGTTTTCATCAAGAATGGTCTTTATTCTTACAGATATTTACTGCTTACAGAACCTTATACCATTATACAGTTTTTTGTCAGCCCATTTCAGGTAACTTGTTATGGCTAAAAAAATGATGGGCAAAGCATTCACATTTATTTGGATTTATTGAAGTGTGCACCTATAAAAAATAGTCCCTTCCTTGTTTATAATCTCTCCTGCAAGGCCTCTCTAGCTCTTCCTTTGCCATCATCCTTCATTTTTTTTCCCCTGAGAAACTAAAATGGAAAAAAGTGCATTGAATGTGACTTTCTGTGCTGAAATGACCATCCTGCGAAAATCAATCTTTCCCTGCAGTTGGCTTAATAGTCCCACACTGAGGATAACATAGTCTGTTCTTACAGAACAGCAGTAACTGGGATATTCTTGTGTGCCAGCAGGGGAAGAGGTGGTTCTGGTACTTGATGTCCAGGAGGTTTGGATGTAACCCTGCAGACACAGATTTTCTAGAGTCTGGCAATGATTTGTTGGATTATACTGGAAAAACTTTTTCTTTTGTCATGGCACATATGAGCTCCTTTGACAAATGAGAGGAGTGATTCTTTCAAATGCTGGGGCAGTGCTGGTGAGGTGTGTGGCACAAAAGCCAGGTACCTTGTGTGTCTTCTTGGAATGGTGAATGCAGGGCTTTGTGGAGGTGTTAACTGGGGCTGAGCAGTTTGGGTGGGTAAGGTTCCAGGAAATGTGGGTGCTTTAACAAATAGATTTACTGGACCTGGTATTCTCTGATTTCAGAGTCTATTGCTGGAATCAAAACAAGTACAATACACAAAATTATGCATGTTGTTCAGAGATTAGCTCAGCTGATTAGAGCATGGTGATGATAATGAATTCCAAGCCCAAGGGTTTGATCCCCACATGGGCCATTCACTTGAGAGTTGAACTTGATAATCCTTGTGGGTGCCTTCCAGCCTGGAATACTCTGTAATTCCTCATGAGCTAAAGCACAGGAAACACATGCATGGCATGAGATCATAAGCAAGTGTAATACATGCTTTGAATAATGTGCTGCTCTAGTTTAGCTCAGTTGTAAGAGGCTACTGAAGCTGATGGGAATTTTTTTGCAAATTTGGGGTACTTCCCAGGGTGGCCCTGTGGCATTATTAGAGGCCTCATGGCATGTTTTTGCTATCTTTAGAAGTAATGTCCTTGTGTTCATTCCTCATGAAAGATACTTGGCTAAGAGTGAGAGGTCTGTGCCTGTGCAGTGTGGGCTCCTTCCAGAATGGTGGATCCTCAGTAGGTGCCTGGTGGGAATGTGGTTGCCAGCATCAGGAGAGGACATAAAGGGACTGAGTGTCCATCCACACATCTACCAGGGGTGGCATTTTGTCACACATGCTGCCGAGTGACCCAGAGCAAGCACAGAAATCTTTTGCCTGGGCACTCAGTGGATCTCTAATCAGTGTGAGAACAGCCCCCCAGGAGGAATAACTTTGCAGTAAATGGGATAGGCTTAGCATTTCTACAGTTTATTAATTGTCATATGAATAAGCTCTAAAGAAAAAAACCCCTACATTTTTAGATGTTAGCCACACGTGATCGTGTAACTGAGGCCAAGTAGTTTTGTAAAAGGTCATAAGAATGAGCCTCTAAAACCTAGTAGTCACATTTCACCATAATCTTTGGTTGATATTAATGATACCAAAGAATTACTCGAAAAATGTCTGGGGGAAAAAAAATCCTTAAGGCAAAGAGTACAAATGGCACCTATAAATATCTGATATTTCTTCTTTATCTGAAAATCTAGACTGGGTACTCAATCAAATGTTCTCTTCTAGAAATGCAAAACCATGTAGCTTCTGGCTCATCTGCCTAAAATACAGGGTTGAGAGCTGTTTTGCAAGGTCCATGTTTCTGCTAATTGTTAATTTGGCAAGCTGGAGATGATTATCAACAGGATGAGAAGTAACAAGGGTCATCTTTGACCCACACAATTGCCTAGACTCAAGAATCCTGCAAGTGCTCTGAAGCTGCTCTCTCAAAATACCTCCCTGTATTAATTTGTATTTTAATTCAACCCTCAAAGGTCTGTGAGAGATGCAGAGTGTTTTACTACTGATATGATGTGCCTGTCAGTTGTATTCTATGCCAAATTAAGCAGCAATACTCCTGTATGGCATATCTGTAATTAAATATGGAGCCCAAGCCTAATGTCTGACCTTAGGGAATTTAATTCAGTTGATTGTAGTGTTGGTGAGAAAATGAATTCCATAATTGAGGCTGAGATCTGATGCCCCCCACGGAATTTGAATATTCAAATACAAAGTTTTGGGAGGAGTCCATTTCTAATATTCATGCTAATTTATCATTTTAACTGACATATTTGGATTCCAGAACAATGGTAGGTTAAACAAAAGGAAAACAGGATATTAAAGGATCTGATGGGTCCCATCCAAGTTTTGTGAGTCTCTACTGGCTTTAATGGAATGTGGCCCACTCTGTAGAAACAGTTCTTGAGTTCTTTTCACTGGAAACACTGACAAAAATTAAAGTGAAACAAAATAAAACTCAGCTCTTGGAATTGTCCAAATCAGAGGAAATGCAGAAGTGAAACAAATACATGAGAATATAAGAGAAAATTTATTCTTTCAGTTTTAATATTTAAAGTATGAATAACAAAGATAAGGTAATGGTGGTCTATCTGCTAATTAGAATAGTGCTGCAGATATACTGAAAATGGAAATTTTAAATGTTCAGAGCCTTACTGGAATTGAGACTGGGTATTTGAAAGATATGATTTTTAAGATGATGCTGGAATGATGTATATCTTACTGACATAACAACCTTAAATAACCAAAAGGGTGAAAAATTAAATATGAAGCAGTTTTTTGAAATCTCAATACGCCCACCTTTCATTGGGAAGAAAGGGTTCCTTAGTGAATGGCATTTTCCTTTGTTATTTTAATTTGTTTGGAATTGTTTCCACTGTGCATGTAGTGTGATGTGACTATTTTTGTAGTGATGTTTTTGGCTTTGCAGTGTCATGCAAATGGAAATTGTCAGGATGTAGAAACTGAATCCTGGAAGTCATACCAAAAAGAAAAATTAAAAATATTTTGTCTTTTTTTCCTATGCCTTAACTGCAATGAATCAGATGAAGTAGGATCCCTTTAAGGGTAATTTTTTTTTCCTTTTTATTTTTTTTTTTTTGAGTTGAGGTTATTCTGTGTAGAGTGCCATTGTGGGAAGTCCCCACTCTTCAAGCTGAGAGTAGTTTTACTGTGACTTAAATGGCGCCAGTCCATTTAGCTTTAAATGCAGTGGGCTTTAATCCTGCAGGATGCATTGCTTTGCATGAGAGGACAAGAAAATTCAGTTTTTCTATGGGAAAAACCTACTAGTGGGCTGTGATAGTATTGAAATAAGTATTGGAAGAATACATTTATCTATTTGGGGAGCAAAACCGCTTGTCAGAATGCAACATGGGGCATTTATAGATTTTTATACATTTTTATTTTTGTGACGGGTGGTTTCAAGTTACTTGTCTGGGGGTTGGTTGGGTTTTTTTTACTAGAATTTTGACGTTTGGTTTCCAATTCTTAGCAAAGAAGGACTGCGAAGGTGTTTGTTCTGGATTCTCTTCAGCTGTGGCTTGCAGCATAAGGTACAAAGTCCAGAACCCTGCACAGGTGGAAGCTTTCTGTGCCTGCTGAGCACTGGGAACTGATGAGCCCTCAGACCTCACAGTCCATGCTGCCACTGGAATTGTGCTCTGAATAGCTCCTGGCCAAACACCAAAAATCCTGAGGGTTTAAGTCAAGGAAAATCCCTCTTACCTTGCAAGCAGCTTGCAGGGGTGAATGCAAAGTGAGATCACTCATTGCAGCACAACCTGCATAGGAGAGGAGCATGTCATCTGTTCCTGCACTGTAAATGCTCCAGAAAAATGGATTTGAGTTTATTTATAGGCACTTCTGTGGTGCTCACCACTGCAATATCATTTCATTGCTCTCAGGGTGTTCATGCCTTTAGTGGAAAAGGATAAATGTTTCTTCTCTTCAGAGTTTTGCAAGTGAGGGCACAGCAGTGTAATGTAACTAAAATAATGGGGTTTTCTTCTGAAGATTGCTACTGTTTTGCAGCAGTTTTTTGGCATGTTTCTTAGCAGAAAGGAAGCAATGAATGTACTCTTTGTGTTTCCTTAAATGCATTGTGTAGTAAATGTGAAATTAAATGTAAAAAATTCTACTATGCATAGTTTTTCTGACTTGCAGCACTTGCTTTTTCTGGTGAAGGGCACAGGGAGCACAGGTGCTTGAAAAATGTCAATCCCTTTAGTGGCCTCCTTCTGTCTCAATCCCCCAAATTCTGATGACAATGAAAAGAATTTCACTCTTAACAAGAAAATTCTATTGAAAGTTTAATTTGGGGGAAACGAAAGAAACTTAACAGTAATTTTTCTAAGTGAAATAAAAACCTTGTGTTGAGTGAAGTTCTCAAAATTTGGCCGCTGCCCTCTGCAGTCCCTCACAACCCCAGGGTACAATTCAGAATTCTTTCTTAGCTGGGCCACCTTGAAGAACATCAGGAGAAGCCAGAATCATCTGAAAGACTAGGTCTCAAAAAAAGTGATGTTTAGAGGAATTTACATTCTCTCAAGAAGTCCTGAGAGGCTGCGTCCTAGCACTTCTGAAGTTAAGGGGGTTTTTTTAGGTGAAACAAAAAGGCTATTTTATTTTTGAGATTGGTTTGGTCCAAAAATTTAGCAGTTTGCAGAGGAAAACATTATTTTTTTGGGGAGGGAAAATGTCTGGCAAATACTTGGCATTTTATATCAATTTTTCTGATTGGATTTTTTTTTTTAATCCTAAAAAGAAAATTAAGCAGCTTGGGATCTTAATCCTGCTTCTGCTGCTGATGTGAATCCTTAAAATCAATTTATTTCCTCTGATTTTTGAATATTAATATGAAGCCACTGACTGGAGGAAAAACTGCTATAAAGATTTAACTTTGATGGATCTTTGCACACCTGAAACAGGGTAAATAAGTTTTAATATTATCTCTGCAATTATTTCGGGCCAAAATTCTCTTTGCAATATGATCCGAAATGAGAACAGAAAGATAATTTAGGAAAAAAATGCTGTAACTGTCAAGCCTTTAATCTACACTATTAGTACACCATGTGTGGTTTCCCTGAAAACCAAAAGCAAGCTGAAAGCTTTGACTCTCATAACTCAAATGCATGATGAGTGTATGTTTTGTAAGGTTTTTGCCAGTCCTGAAAATGTTGAAACTTGCAAAGGAGCCTGAGGCTAGAAAGAGTTTTCTAAGTAAAGAACAAATGGAGATTCAGAGGAAGAGAAGCAATCTGATCCTGGAGAGCTTTCTGGTAATGCAGAAAGTCTGAGGAGGAAGAGGTGTATGCCTTTTCAAAGCCATAGTTGTTAGAAATTAACTATGCAAAGTGAAATTCTACTGAGCAGGAAGGGAACTGATGTGAGGGAAGAGAAGGAATTTTTTTTTTTTTGGTCAATGGCTGGAGGGACAGAGCTTGTGCTGGTCCTGCAGAGCCTGTTGTGGAGATACTTTCTGTGATCAAGCAAGTGAAAAAGTTGCAGGGATAGGTGGTTCTCCAAGAGCAAGGGAGGGGAGGTCCTCATCAGTGTAATGTGCACACTACTGGCTCACACCAGGAACAAACTTTGTTTATCCCTGTTGAAAATACTGTTTTTAAAGCTGGGTGACTAAATAACAGCAGCTGTCACTTATCCTGAGCTTTGGGGTTTTGATGGATTGAAATACAAAATGGGGATCACAGATGTAGGGGAAGATTAATCTTCCCTTCCACATTCTTCCTGTCCTGATAGATGAGGGAGAAACCCCTTTTGAAGGCAACAGGCTTTCTGTCCAGAAGGTATGAGGTGTTTATTTTTATTGTGTAGTTATAGGGCAAGAAAATGGCTCATTGATAATTTAAGCCAAATCTTGTGTTAGCAGTGTTGCAAGCACTAAAGACAAGTGTCTTGGTTTGGAAAGACAGGTGTCTGCTAAGGAAGGCAGGAGCTTCCCCTGAAATGGGAAATGTAACCCTCTTCCCTCTGAATTGTTATAAATTTGATATTAAGGGGCTCTCAGGCAAAAATATGGGCACAGGAATAACAGTTCTTTATNTCCAGTGCAGAAAAGCCGTGCTGGTGTGCCAGAATCTCAGATTATATCCAGGTAGGAATGCTGGGCTCCTCCCTCTGGGAAATCCAGTGCAGAAAAGCCGTGCTGGTGTGCCAGAATCTCAGATTATATCCAGGTAGGAATGCTGGGCTCCTCCCTCTGGGAAATCCAGTGCAGAAAAGCCGTGCTGGTGTGCCAGAATCTCAGATTATATCCAGGTAGGAATGCTGGGCTCCTCCCTCTGGGAAATCCAGTGCAGAAAAGCCGTGCTGGTGTGCCAGAATCTCAGATTATATCCAGGTAGGAATGCTGGGCTCCTCCCTCTGGGAAATCCAGTGCAGAAAAGCCGTGCTGGTGTGCCAGAATCTCAGATTATATCCAGGTAGGAATGCTGGGCTCCTCCCTCTGGGTGGAACATCTCCCAGTGGGATGCTGTAGTTCTTATCAGCCATGCAGGGACATTCAATGGCCCATTATCAGCAGATGTCTCCCCAGAGGGAGGATTGATTGTGGGAGAGATAAGGAAAACTGCCCATGTAACAGGAGACAACTGCCATAGAGATGGCAAATAAAATACGTCTTGCCTGGCAATCTGGGGCAGCAGGTATGTTAGAATTACAAAGCTCTCTGTAAAATCATAACATTGGTTCTAAAGCTCAGACTTTAGAGCCAAATGTCACTGGTGTTCAGGCATTCTAGCTGGGTGGGTGACTCTAAGCCTTGAGTCTGATGAACTCAAGGCCATGGAACTCGAACTTCAGTGGAGCAAAAATTCCTTACTGTTGTATGAGAAACTTTCTTGGTAACCTAAAAATGGCTTCATTTCTATCCTATGGGATGCTCCACACAGAAAAACCTACTGCCTGACCCTATCCTTTCTGTATGGAAACAGCAGAGCAGGAGTGTGTTCATGGCTGAAATGATAGGCCCTGATTACAGCAGATTTCCATGTGCTCATCTCCTGACCTGTGAGATGATGTCACAATTCTCAGCTCTTCAGAAACTCATCAGAAATTCACTATCTGGAGCTGCATGGGTGTGAGACACCACAGTGGCTGGAAGCTCTCCTGGCCAGCAGCTGGTTCCAATGCAGAAAGCAATGTGCTACACTTGGTGCTGTAGGAGAAAGTCTGTGGCTTGAGTTTTAACACTGAGCTTGTAACATTTTTATCTGGCACAGTGGTGGAGTGACTTGATGAAGAGAGAGAACTTAAATTCACTGACTTATGTTCTACCTAGCTAAAGTTGTTCCTGCTTTCCTCCTCCCTGTGCTTGTTGGACCCTGTTTTGTGGTGCTGTCTTGCTAAACATTAAACAATTCATTTTTTTGCTGAGTTGCATTTGTTTTACTGGTGACTGATCCAATTCTTCTGTTTCTGTCAAAAACCTTGAATCTCCTTACAGTGAGAGGTAATGTATAATGCAAGACATGTTTAGATGTGTTTATGTGTACTCCCAGCTCAACAGGTAACTTCTCCATTGCAAAAATTCCATCAGTTCAGGCTCCTACACTGTTCAGATTTGAACAGCTGGTTTTGTTCCTTGCCACCCCAAAAACCCTTTCTGTACCTTACACTTACATGTCAGTGATTATTTCCTTTTGGATTATTTTCAGAGGCCTCAAACAAGAAAATCAACTGTACTGCAGACATGAGCCTAGCAGGAGTTTTACTCAGACCACCAGCTCACTTCACATAGGTCATCAAATGGTTTTCCAAGCATGTGCTGGCTTGGACTGGTTTTGAACCATTGACTGAGAGTGGAAATATTTCATATTCCTTGCTAATCCCCTGAGCCTGCTGGCCTCCCACCCCTGTGGCCATTATTTTTAAGGAGAATCAATTAAGTGCAGAAATTCAGCTTTGCGTTCTTTCACTTAGGTCTCCAGCATTCTGTGCTATGTCAGGGAGCTTTTATGAAGTCTGGGGAAAAAAATGTAAAATCAGGAGATTGCAAAGGAGTGAAGCTTGCTTTTCTTTCTAATGGTAACAAAAAATACACTTAACCATAAAAAGATGTCAAATTACTTTGCATGCAAACTACAAGTCTCTCAGCACAGTTTGAATCCTGGTGCTCCTCTTTGGACAAGCTGGCTTACTTAATTTCAAAGAATTTTATGATTTTGGTTTTTCATTCTTGCAGAGACAAGCAGATCTGATAAACAATGTATACACTTATACCTTGATTTTCCCTAAATGATTTTTCTGCATTTTCTTCCCAATAAAGATTGTGAAACTGGCACTTCTAGTGTTTCAGGGAGCTACATCCTTGAATATGAAAGTAAAGGAGGAGCTGCAAAAGTGTGTAGGACAAAATTATGGGAACTTGACATACTGTCTGGAAAATATGTCTGGAAAGCTGTGGGTTTCCTTTTTACTCATATGCCTCTAAGTGGATTTGCTTTATTGCAATGCCAATAAATAATTTAAGCCATTTATTTGACAGCTTGTGATCCTGTCCATTAGGCTAGTGTGTTTTTGTTACAAGGGTAGAAATTTCCTTGGGTTTTTTTATTTTTTCTGCTGGTTCTGTCATGGATAGTATGGGTAGGTCTACAGCTTTTTTTTAGACTTAATTGCATGGGTGTCTCTTGCCTTACCAATGCTGTTGTAACCTCTGCTGAGTAGAGCACTGATAAAAGTCTGTTACCACATGAATAAGCTCATTGTTGTGCTACACAAGTTAGGAAAGTGCTTGTTTCCAGTTCCATGCAAGACTTCAGGCGTGATCTTTAAGCTCTTTCAGGATCTGAAGCTCTTTAACTGCAAAATGGATGTGGGATCTTAACTTTCTAGAAAGTTTAGGAAACCTTTCCAGAGAGAGGTTAGGAAACCCTTCAAGAATGCTTGCTCTGGGGATTCTTCATTGTGAAATCAGATATTTATTGAAATTGTTATTGCTAGATATTGACCTTCCCACATTTGTGTGTTTGACTGTGTTTTTCGCCTTTTTTTCCCCACTTGGTAACTTCTCTGGGTTCAAGTGTTAACAGTATCATCCCTGGTGTCTAATATTTTTGTTTGGTGCCAGTTCAAAAACAAGGTTTCCCTGCCACCATCCTTCTTCAGCAGTGGCTGGTGGCTCTACCTATTTCTAAATGTAGCATAAAAACCTAAGCGAGATTTGTGGTGAGCTAATTCAAGGCAGTATGGCAGAAAGTGCTAAAAATGTGGCAGTCCTAAGGGAGGGGAAGTTCTCAGTACTTGCAGAGTTCCTTGCTGCTCCTTTTTGCCTGGTAACTCTTAATGACTGCAATTAGGGAATTGTTTGAATTCTGAAGGCTTGCTTTAGAGCTCAACATCTTGGTGAGCTTTGTGTAGGTGGTAGATCCTGCTACTTCATAGTACTCCTCTGAAGTCCAAAGGCTCAGCCACATCTCAAAATAGCCAGTTTGCTGCCAGTTCTCTTAGTTCAGCAAGTTCTGAAGGGCCATTTCTCTGCTATCCTGATGTAAAAGCTGTTTGGTGATTGCTACTGTCTTACAGAATCTTTGTCTGTTTTACCTTCCGGATGAAATCCAAATGTGTTTTTCCTTCCAGTAAACTCCTGTTGGGAGTATTTTCTTTAAGTGTTGTTTTAGTTCTCTTCTTTGACTTTTAGCTGAGGAGGAGAGTAGCAAAAGTGTGATCAGATCTCTGACTTGGTGAATTCAGAGTGTTGCTGTGCACTTGGGTTTGAAGGGAGGGATATGAACGCTGTTGTGGTGCCACAGACTTTGTTCCAAAGCTCACTGAAGATAAAGATTCTGGATTTTTAGTCAGCTTCTGCCAATTTTGATTCATTTAATTAATTTAATTTTTTTATGAGAAAAAAAGTTAAGTCTACTTTCTCCTGTAAAAGCAAGACCTTTTTGGTAAAGACTGTATTTCTAAGTTTTCCCTGATTTTTGTGGCCGAATGCACTAAGATACCCTTAAGGTGAATATATCAGTATATCCAGTCTCTACTTGGAAACATGCAACTAAAAGAATAAGTGGTGTAGGGAGGAAAGGTTGTACATCTATGTACAGCAGTTTTGGTCTCTCTGTCTCATTTCCGTGGAAAAATCATCCTTTGTGCAGTTTCAGGTTTTTCTCACATGCATTCAGAGTAAGACCAAATCCCTTCCAGCTATCTCTGCTGCAAATAGGCAGAGGGAAAAGCTCCAGCCAGCCTTAAGAAAGCATTTTGTAGATGTGTCAGTTGTCAGCAGCTTCCTTTCCTCTGACACTACCCCCTCACTCCTAGAAAGCCCTTTCCTGGGTAAGTGGTAGTATCTGCTCTCAAAGCAGAGGGAAATCTCAGAAGCCCTGGCAGGGAGATCCTGTCTGTTGCCCTGATGGGCTGTTGGATTAAGTGGAAGGAGTTCCTCTGGAATCACTGTGGCTTTGTTGATTTACATGCAAATAATTTGTTGACATATTTTTATAGACTATTTCCATGTTGTCTGGAAATGAGAAGGATTAATGTCTCATACTTGCTGCTGGTACTTGCTGACTTGACCTCTTCTGTCCCAGTTAAGCTCATCTTCTCCCTGCAAAACTAACTTAGGAGAAGAATTTCTCTTCCCTCTTCATTTTTCT
Organism: Ploceus nigricollis; assembly: GCA_013399945.1. Taxonomy (NCBI): domain Eukaryota; kingdom Metazoa; phylum Chordata; class Aves; order Passeriformes; family Ploceidae; genus Ploceus; species Ploceus nigricollis. Next base: position 85,415 of record VXBC01011968.1, read on the forward strand.
GAGTTTAATTGGTCATTTACAAGAAGGACACTAACTTTGTTAGTCCTAACAAATATTTTACCCTTTGTATTTTATCTTTCTTCCAGAAGCTGCTGATTTGTGTTCTTACCTTGTTGCCTCTTCCCCTCTTGGTTTATGCCTGCTGAATCCCACTTTGCATCACTATCATGAAACACTGGAAGTTGTGGCTATTGTCAAAACAATCCCTGTTGTCCTCTTTCATGGCATCTTCCAGAATACTGTAAGGGTGAAAATTTGTCAGCTGATGTTTCACCTCCCTCAGTAGCATAGGGTCCATTGCTTGCTCTGATGTTCTTCTTGCTGAACTTTTGGAGCCCAAATAAATACTGAGATTGCCTTTCCTGCTCCAGCATTCCTCTGCAGTCAGTCATCTTTCCAGAAGGAGTCATTATCACAAAGTAGGATTAATAATCAACAGGAGGTGTCTATCTTAAACTAAACTCTAGGACTAAAATCTTGGGAGAGGGGTGGGGCAAATGACATAACTGGGATTTCACAGGGCAGGAAAATCTGGTGGCAGCTGTTGCCATAAGAAGTAAGTGAAAGGCCATAGGATGGATGAGGGTTCACAGGCACATTTCAGCCACTTTTCCAGCACTGAGGCACTTGGGAAAGGTGCTTTCCTTGAATATGAGAGGTTTATACTGCACTGCATGAAGCCTTGCACATAGTAAAGATAAAAATGCAGGCAGGAGTCACTGATTGTGTACTCTGGAGCTGCAAGTGCTGAGCACTTGGGTCCCTTTGCTCCCTGTGACATGGCAGCACTGCTGGCTTTGGGTGTTACTGGGTTTGGGCAGAGCATGCAGTGTGATAATAGCAGGAAATTAGGAACAAAGAGCATTTGAACTTCTGATCAGCAGTTCAGCTATGCACCAAAATGTAAACATTTGGCAAAACTGTCTGGCGCACATGTTTCGTATTTCAAAAGATGAGTTAAAAATTTCTGGAAGCTTAAGGGCTTTGATGTTCTCCAGTTCCTTCAAGATGAATTCCTCCTAAATGAATCTGTGAGGAATAGAGTATCTCTTCTAAGAATTTATGAAATGTTTTGGGATTTTTACTTTTTTCTTTACTAAAGGAAAGTGTGGGGATGTATGAAATGAAAAAATGGAAATGGGGAGACAGTAGCCAGGTTAAGACTTACCAAAAGTTGCAGAGCTCTTGGCTGAAGACAGCTTCTGCACAACAAAAAGAAATTAAATTTTAAAGTGAGAATATTAATTCTCCAGGATCACTGTCCTTGTTCAAGTAAAACCACAGGTACAACAATTCTGCTGAACAAGCTATGCATGCATCAAGTCCTACAGAGAAAGGCCTGCCCAATGTTCATGAGGAAAAACAATCCCAAAAATATTTCATATTGGTTGTTTTTGCCATTTTGGGGAAGAACTTTGACTCAAGCAAAACAATGTCCAACTAATGTTGAGAATTAGGAAAGACCTTGTATCCAGGAGAAGCATGGCATGTAAAAGTGCCAGCAGCACTGGATCTGCCACTTTCCATGGGGCACTCACACTCAGTGACCTCAGCCTGGGCTCCTTCCTCTGCCTTTCAATTTGAGCCTCGAGATGACAAAACCCTGGGAAGAAAATTCTCAGTACAATCTTCTAGTGCTGATCCTTTCCTTCAGTGTACTTCCAAATGATTAGGGAAATCAGGATGTTGGGCCTGGAATACCAATGTTTTTCCCCAAATCCCCAAAGCTGAAGAGATGCAGAGTAAAGTCTACAGGTGGAAAATCTTTTGCCACATTTTTTTTTTTGTGCAGGTTGTGTTATGAAATTAAGGGTAAATCTATCATTGTTGGTATTATTCCAGAAACAGGCAATCAAGATACTCTTATATTTTACCACCAATCTGCAGATATCACAGTATCAGACAAAAGCTCAGGGGGCTGCAGCCTGAGTTTTGAGTGCAGGCAAGCTGGCTGACAGAGGTGGAAAAGATTAAGCATGCTTGAAACTTGCAGCCCAACTAAGATGTGTCCCTTCCTTTGGCAGAAACTTTGGATCCTCTTGTGCCTAAAGATCCTCTGCTACAGACCTTACCTGTTCTAGTGCCTTTAATCACTACTAAATGATCACTACTTATAATAATAATTACATAATAATAACTTTTAATCACTACTAAATAAATAACTGACAAAAAAGGGTACTCAGCCTACCTCTGTAGTTTGGAAATGATGCTGGTTCTGTGTGCAGTGATTGTGTGAGGGTCAGGATTTCCAAGGAGAGGAGCCACAAAGGAATGAGTGTTCAGAGAGTATTGCCCAGGACAGAGTAGCAGATATCCTCTCCCTTTCCTCTTGAAAGTGTCAGAGGTCATTTAAACCTCACAAGAACCTCAAATCAGCAAGAACCAGTCTGTTTGGCATCACGTGGTGAGAGCTGTGGTTTGGGATCAAAATGGATTTTTAACTTTTTTACTGGTGCTGAAGTCTATGAAGAATCTGCCCAGAGTAAAGGAGATGGGGAACAGGATATCCACAAACAAGTCCAGGTGTTAAAAATGCTGGTTTTTTATAGGCATGGGGTTTTAATTTTTGCTATAGATTTGGTTTCATAGGTAGGGGAAATGTAGAAAAAAAAGTATAGAGCTGCTCTTGTACAGGTCATTATGTCCAAAAAATTACCTCCTCTAATTTAGATAGCTCTTTTGCTTGGGCAGTAAGTATTTGTGAGCAGAACACCTAATATTTAGTCAGTCTCAACTCATCAGCTCAGCAGCAGCATCCTCTGACTGCAGCCCAGGCTCACTTTGCAGGCCTGGCTGCAGAAGCAGATTCCAGAAAATTAGTTTAGCATGTCAGTCCAGCACAGACCTCCAGGCTTTGGGAGGAGGGATGAATGGAGGCACAGTTCTTGTGCAGACCACATGGATTGGAGGCTGCCCTCTGATTTACACACATGCTGAGCTGGGGGGAGTGCACAGGTGTATGTGGAGGCAGAAAAAGGCACGTTTGTGTTTTTTTTTTTTTAAAAAAAAGCTGTGCAGCCAGATCTGTCCCAGTCTGGCACATGCTTTGTGTCCATCCAGTAGCTAACTTCATACCTGAGGCTAGATTACAGAATCTGCTGTTAGTTCAAAGTGACTTTGTACTGCTGCCAAACAAGGAAGAGGCTCATTGTTTCTTCTCCCAATCAAAAATACATTGTAAAAAGCAGCATAACACAGAATTAGGGTTGCATGGTTTAAACATTAAACAGCCAGCAGAACCAAAGGGAAAGAGCCTGATGCAGACACAGAAATATTTCTATTACTATTTTTCCAGCTAGACATGCAGCTGATGTGACCAGTGCTTGCTCTTGATGAAAGCAGTGACATTTTTGTGGTGTGGGAGGCAAATGGAGCCTCTAAATGGGTATGAAGAAATGCCAACTGTGCTCTAGAAGTCCCCAGTGCATCTTTTCAGCTTGAACTGACCTTAAACCTTTTCACAGAATGAGGGATGTCTTGAGATGGTGTTTGCTCAGGCCATGGCCTGGCTTCCTCAGGTAGATAATTGTAGTATCTAGTTGAGCCCAAAGGATGTGTGCAGGTGTGCTGCGAGCTACAGAGGCATTTTCCCCTGTTGAAACAGATATAATTTGGAGGTATTGAGACACAGACTCAGTATGGTTATGACTGCTGCATCTTCCTCCCACCCCTGCTCCTGTTTTATAGCAGAGCTGAGTCTGGCAGGAAGGTTGAGTCTATCAAAACCAGGCTGGTTGGAAGAGTTAAAAATTGACTGATCTGCTTGGTCACCCAAGAAAGATCAAAACTGCCCTCCAGGGCCTTCAGTGAATTGAATTGTTCTTACATGTGTTAACACAACTTTGTGACATTGTCAGTTCTGAAGTATTTCAGGTTTTTATCAGTGAGCAGCCAGCCTTGCCCATGAGCTGCTTGACATGCTTCTGAGACGTGTGGGCTGTAAATTGGTCTAAGAAGCTTGAGCCACAGATTGTTGCTATCTCTCCCCAGCCACTGTAAATGCTTGTTGAAGTATGCAATGTATGGATTTGCAGCCCTGTACTTGCAGCTGAAACAGTTGTGAAAGCTGGTCAAGAAAAGCATGAGCACAGGTTCCACTTCACTGTTATTTGCAGATCTTATTCAGGCTCAATGGGTTTGACAAACTCATAGTTTAAGATTCCTGATTAATGGCCCAAGAAATAAAGCTTGTAGTGTTTTTTTTTTTTTTTTTTTTTTTTCCCTCTGTTCTGTTCCATACTGCCTAATTTTCATTTGGAGCAGATATTTTTCTCTGGGGAGGGGTAGGGAGGGCAGAGGAGTCCCTGTTGAAGTGATGGCTGCTGAAGCTTGTGTGGTTGCTCATGGATATCATGGGGTTTGATACTGCAGGACTGCAGCGTGGGGAATGCAAATCCCTTCAGGCAGGCAGTGTTGAGTTGATGCAGAGGCTGTCTTTCTATCAAATCTGAAGCTTCTGTGCTCCAAAGCCTGGAAGTTCTCTGTGAAACAGCAATAAGAACATTTTTCACATGGTCCAACATTTTGCTTTAACTTCTGTAAACACCCAGAAAAAACCCCCAACCCTTAACAGCCCCCCCAGACTGTCATCAGGTAACATGACACAAATGCAGAGCATGGAAACTTCTATTCAAACACTTAATACTGAGCAAAGTTATAAGCTACTGCAAAGGGGGGGTCCTGTAATGGAAAATGTTATGCAAGATGAGCTAGAGGAGAGGCTGCCACTGGTATGTGAAGCTGCAAAGCCATGGGTGGCTTGTTTTTCTTCTGCCTCTCCACCTAAGTTGTATAAGCAGCATCTGCCACCAAGGTTATTTTTGCATTAAATTTCAAACTTGAAGTAGAATTTACAAGCTAGTTTATGGTTGTGTCTTGGAGCTTTTTTAAAAAAATTATAAATACACATGCTTTCAAGTAGGACCTTTCAAGTTTAATGCTGGGGGAACCATTCATACTCAGATCCTGAAAAAGAATATTTTTTTTTTCTCTGAACCAGTATGTAAAATGCCAGCTCTGATTCCCTGACTTTGCCTAATCAGGAATTACTCTCAAAGGATGCTCTCACATTTTTTTTTTTTACCTCCAGAGATGAAGAGTGAGAGAGACTTTGTAGCCTATTTTTCTGGCACAGCAGTCTGCAGTTTCAACCCCTTCAGCTCTTGACTGTGAATCCTGACAAACTGAACAGTCCAGGGCTCAGGGATGCCCTGATCCTTCCTGCAGTTCCCTTCACCACTGGAAGGTGCTGCAGGAGCCAGGTTGAGGGAGAAGTCCTGGGCTAGAGTAGAGGGGCTGTTTTACTTGCCAGAGCATCTGAACAGGCTCTCAGCTGCCTGCTTCTCATTTCTTCTTTCTTTCTTCCCCCTCTCCACCACAGAAGATGACATAATTTCTCTACAAAATGCCACAGTGGCCATTTTTCCAGCCCAGCTCCTCCTGGGAATTTTTAGACCTAGTTTGAAGACTCATAAAGGTTCCATTACTCTTCTAATTAGGAAATAAAGAAGGCTCATTATTTTGTGAGGGGCAAAGGGCTTAAACCTTTAAAGCAATTATTTCCATGGTGAAATCCTACCCATAATTGTGAAATCAAAATGGAAGCCAAAGAGATTAATATCCCAACAACTCATTTGACATGAGGAGGAAGGGGGGAAAGCCCCCAAGATTTGATTGCCCCTTTTGTAGTAATTCTTCTTGCCAGAATGCAAAAAAACTCCCAAACATCTGGCAGAGTTAGGTTAGCAAGAGTGAGTGAAAGAATTTAGACACACACGAAGGGTTACAACAACAAGCTAAAAGATCATTTGTAGAAACTGGATGTGCAAAATCCCCTGTGCCTACAAACTGGGAAGGAGAGGAGTAAGAAAACAATGACCCAGTCTTGCCAAAATCTCCACATTTTAGGAGTTGAGGAGTACAGATCTTACTTAATATCCAAGACTTCCCAGTTGATTTCCAGCACTGCACTAGGTAAGTCTGGCTTTCTCTTGCTGCAGCTGAACCCATTGAGTTACTTGTGCAGAATTACAATGACCCTTCCTTATTTGAAGGGCACAGGAGAAGGTAGGGAGGGGTACAAAATCTGCAGGATGTCTCCAAGCCCAGCTGTCAGCTTGCTTCTTGATTTTATTATTATTTTTATTTTTTTGCACAACTTCTAGGTAAAAAAGGAACCAATTTAAAATTAGGACAATGAACTGGTATATCACTGACAATCTGTGTCATGAAGTCTTCCCAGTTTCAGATAGTCTTTCCCTATCTGATATAAATGAGTTTGGGGGTGAAAATGGTTTTTCTGGCCAGCCACTTCACAGTGCAAGCTGCACAAAAAGCCCTGTGCATCTGCTTCAGAGAACTTGGTGCAGCTGTGCAGAAACTGCTGCCCACCAAAATCTGTAGCTCTTCAGTCAAGGAAAGGCTTGCACTTGTCTCTGGGTTCAGCTCATGTGAAATCCTAGCTCTGTGTAACTCCAGTCCCCTGCCTGCACTCTGGGGTCTGCACTGAAGGCAAACAGGGCTGGGGGTGACAGAGGAGGAGCCAGCACAGTGAGGATGAGGATGGTGGATGGGACGCAATAAAAACTGGAGATGTTCAGGGAGCTGATCTTTGCCTGGGCAGGATGCACCTTTTCACAAGAGCTAAATGAGGTTTCAGTGTTGCTGTCTTGATTGAAGGGCACCTGAAAAGCCCTAAAAATCACAGCTGCTCATCAAGGTGAGTTTTAAAATACATCACCTTCAGAACCTGGATTTGCTGTTGATTTAAGAGGAGGAAGAGGGTACTGTACATAAAGAATTTGAATTAATGTTCTCAGCAGTGGTTATGTTTGTGTGAGTGTTTTATAAGGAGGGAGTTATAGCTGGAAATATTCTCAGAAGACTCCATGCACAGAGGTGGGGGAAGATAAAAATCTAGCTTTCCATTTTCTTTGGAATATTCTACATATTCAGGAGAGAGAATGTGTCTTAAAACAACAGGGAGAGTTCCCTTCCTCAGAGTTTTAAAATCCTTCATCACTCACTACTGTCCCACTTGATTTATGCTGCCTAAGGTGGGCCAGCCACACTTGAGCACTACAATAGCCAAATACATAATAAAAAGCTAAAAAAGCCATAAAAGTTTTACACAGAGGATGTGACCAGCATCAACAGCTCCCAACACGTGTCTAATGCACAGTATAGGTGTCTGTGGAGCAAGAAAAGTCATTGTTTAAAAAAAAAATATAAAAGAAACCTTGTGTTACACTAGACAGTCTAAATTCATAATAGCTCTGACCCTGGTGCCTCCCTCTGCTTATGTGCTGGGATCTAGCAGAACAAAACAATTTTGCACCAAAATCTTGGAATGTTTCCATTTTGGCAAAAAAGTGCTGTTTGGGGCAGACAAGCAGCGTTGCTAAGGTACAGGGATGTGGGAGAGACTGACCCAAGTCTTTGCTGCCTTCCTCCAGGTCCCAGTTTTCCTTCCCAGATTTCTCCTGGCTGATTAGGGCAGGGGCTGGAGTAGACTTCAGGTCAGGGTTAGTGGTTTAGTTCTGCTGTAGCACGGAGGAAACCCAGCAATATTAAATGGAAATAAAAATGTAAGCTTCAATGAATGAAGTGATAATTCATCTGAGAATTGCCCTTTTGTGCTCATTCCCACTGAAATTTATTATACAATCATGCCTTCACCCCTTCCTTTCAACACCTCTTGCTGAAGATGAACTTACTGTTTGTGTGTCTGGGCAGCACAAAAGCCTTTATAGGGGAGTGACCCCCACTCTCCAGTGTTATCTCTACTCATCTGAGCAAAACCTGCTGGCTTGTGGGATTTGCTGTTGTTCTCTAGGAAATATTCACTGCCTGGGCTTGGTTTTTGAGCAAGTTGGCTTTGGTGAGGTGAGAGGTCTGGAGTGCTTGACACCTCATTGAGGACTGCAGTGTTCTGGGTGCTTTCTGTGTGTCTTTTAGTGCTGTACAGAGAATATCCTCAGCCTGCTTTGGTCTCTGTGGAGAAGGAGATACAGTGGCTGAGCACTGATGACAGCAGGAATAAAGCACTGTGTTTTTTCTACTGTGAAAAAGCAGGAATAAAGTACTGGGTTTTTTCTACACTTTATCAAGTAAAGCTTGGCTATAAAAAAAGAAAATTGCCTGGCTTGACTGATATATTCTTGTTGTGTATGAGGCCTTAAGGCTGTGTCTGTAAACACTGTCTTGTATCCATCAGAGATGCTGCCACCACCACCCTATGTACCTAATTCTCAGTTACACATCCAGCTGCCACCCTGAGCTTCAGTAGCCCACTGACCTTTAAACTGCTCATTTCTGGGTGATGTTCAGATTTCTGGGGTCATGAGCAGCCTTTCAGCTAGTTTCTGGGCTTCAGGGTGTGTCTCCAGTTCTTTTTGGGGGAGCTATGGCTCTGACATGGCGTTTCCTCCCATTTTGTACAGATTCATCTCTCTTTGTGCTATTTCCAGATCTCTGCTCTTGTTCTCTGGATTGCTGTTTTGTCCTGTTGGGGCTGTATGATGAATGCTGAAAGCAAGAAACATGGATATTTTGCACAGGCACTTTCAAACCTCATGTACACTGCACTCATGGGCACAGCCCGTGAGAGATGCACAACTAGAGGAAAAAGCAAATACTGCTTTGAAATTCTGGGCTTATTTTCCTCCTGCCACTTGACAGTCTCCTCCAGGGAGTGCATCCACCTCCTTTCTCTTCCCTCTTTATCCTGGTTTCTGGTAGAGGTTTCTCTTTTGGCAGCTCTAAGACCTTTTCTCATCTCTTCTCAGCCTGCTCCTCTTCCTGGGAGTTTTGCCAATGCTGAGTGGAGGCTGCAGGCCAGCAGATTCCTTGGGGCAGAGACAGGAGGGCAGAAGCTTTTGACAGCTGCTGCTGCTCTCTAAAGTCTTAATGACTGGGCCACCTGCACCTGCTGTGCACCTTTCCCCAAATCCTGGGGCCTGGATGAATTCCTGTGCTGCTCACATCATGGCAGCAGAGTAATGGACAGGAGGACATTGAATAGCAACACTCATGGAGATCTCTTCTGTAGATTTAGTAGGTGTTAAGGTTTTGTAAATGTCTTTTTCTACCCATGCACTCTTGATTGTATTAGACATAAATTTAGTAGCCTGAATTGCCAAATAAGCAAAAAAAGATGAGGAGTTGTCCTTGTTGGTGGGAACCCTGAAGATCCTGTTTGGATTTGACCTTGTGATCTGAGTGTGGTGGGAAAAGATACCCAACTTTAAACAGGTGTGATCCATGGGAGCCCATAAAATACAGCTAAAAGGAGCAGCCCTATAATAACAGAAACTTCAACATAACAGGATAGTGAAACAAATGATACAGGAAAATTTTAAGATGGCTAAAGGATATTTTTCCAAGTGTCCCATTGAAATATGAGACCACACAATTGCATGTTTTCTCCTAGCACAGCAAGAAAAAAGGGTAGTGACATGGCACAATGGTGTGCTTGTCTTTGCTGGAGAGCTTCAAGAACTTTTCCAAGAGCCTTTTGAGCCTCAGGTGTAAATTCTGGGAGATCCAATATCACAGTCTCCTCTTAACAAGTCAAAGAGTGTTGCAAGCTCATCATCTATTCAATACTTGGACTAGTGGAGCAAACTACTTACTTCTTGTGTTTGTGCACTCCTTCAACTGATATTTATATCTCAGAGAAAAACAGGCAGGTTTTTTTGGGGTTGGGTTTTGAGAATTTCCATAACATTAACATAAGTTTGCTTACAGGAAACAGAAGGAAAGCATGATTTTTGGTACAGGAATTAAAAAATACCTGACCTTTTCAAAATGGAAATGCTTCTGTGTGAGTCAAGGCCTCTCTGGTGGCATTGCCTTGCAGCTGAGGGAAGTGCAGCCATCTGGGTTGTTTTTGTTTTGTTTGTCAAACCAGTCTCTCATGTGATACTTTCTGAAAGCTGCCAAATCCTCTCAAATCTTGGGTGGCCTGGGCCTGAAACAATAAGTGGTCCAATTTCCCATACTTCTGCAGTATGTAACCACCAATGTATTTTTATTCCTGATTAAATTTGGACAGCATTTATAGAAAATACCCTTCCCCTTGGAGAAAATGAATCAAAATGCCTTTTACTAATCCCTTTGAGCATATGAAGTTCATAAGACAGAACTTGTACTGTAGGAATTTCCTAATCAATCACAACCAATCTGGAAGATAAGATAAAAAGCAGTAGGGAAATTGGTCACTGTGTCAAAAAGCTTAAGCTAAATATTTTTCTGGGTATTTCTCTGTGCTTCTTCACACATCCTTAATGGCTGCCAAGAGATCATAATGGAAAACAATGAATAATATCATTTCGGGAGCTGAAATTTGCTCTGTTGGAGTCTTCATTTATAGATTTGCTGAGTATCACTGGACTGTATTTCAGAAGAGTTTTTTTTTTGTTAAATGTTATTGAATGGGTTCTGAGAGCAGTTGTTGCACATTATTGGAGCATTCATTTCTATTTCTGGGAATACTTTATTATAAAGTATTTATTATAAAAATACTTTATAATAAAGTTCAGTGGAGAATTAGAAAGGATGTCACTTGACATTGTCAAGAGGAAGTATACATGAAGCTTAACTGGAAATTTTTTTTTCCTTTTAATTAAATAATGAACTCGAGGAGAGTTCTGAAATGTTGGAATCCCCCACGAGACAGACATTTGGGACTCTGACCACCCCAGTGAAGGGCTTGAAGAGAACTTTGCCTGTTCATAGCATTGTTCAAATTCTATTTAGTGCTCAGTGTGCCTCTGGCACAGGTGGGGATGGAGCTGTGGGAGGGAGAGGGGGACTTCCCTGCATGGCTTGGATTTCCCAACAGCTCCTGGTGGCTCCGGGCAGATGCTGGGGGCCAGTGGGATTCCTCTGCTGAGCACAGTGCAAAGTGAGGAGTAATCCCTGCTCATGTGGGCTGAGGGGAACCAGCAAATCCTCTCACTGTGGTTTTACGAGCTCCTGACACGCACTGGGGGCGGGATGACAATAGGTTGAAATATGGAGCTGTACGCTGCAGCCTGTGTAGCTGTCCCACTGCCTGCCCCTGCAGTCAGCAGCTCAGGGGTTTTATGGTGTGGCTCAGAGACTGTCAGAAATGGGGCTGGTATCTCCCTGAAAGATGGGGAATTTATCCATGATCCAATCAGAAGTGGGAAGTGTTGCCAGGAGGGCCAGGCAGGGATTTAAGCAAGCTGTTTCTCTGATATTTGATTTGCATGCATCTGTGTGTGAAAGCTCTTAGTGATTTTGAGGGAGCATTCAATTGTATTTAACTGCTCAGAAGCCAAATTCAATAAGCTGAGTGGCACTTTTAAAGTCAAATATAGAATAGTTAAGACTTGTTTTGAACACTAAGAGTTGGCAACTAAACCCCAGGGAGCTGGGGGTGTTCAGCCTGGAGAAAAGAAGACTCAGGGGTGACCTTATCACTCTCTACAGCTCCCTGAAAGGTGGCTGTGCTTAGGTGGGGTTGGCCTCTTTCACCAGGCAGCACTCACAGAACCAGAGGACACAGTCTTAAGCTGCACCAAGGGAAATATAGGTTGGATGTTAGGAAGAAGTTTTTCTCAGAAAGAGTGATAAAGTTCTGGAATGGCCTGCCTGGGGAGGTGGTGGAGTCACCATCCCTGGATGTGTTTAAAGAAAGACTGGATGTGGCACTCAGTGCCAGGGTTTAGTTGAGATGTTGGGGCATGGGTTGGACTCTATGATCTTTAAGGTCTCTTCCAACCTAGGGAAAGAAAAAAAAAAGGCAGGAGTGTGTTTCTGAACCCATTATCAATTTAAAGCCTCTTTAAAAGCTAAGGACACTTATTAGAAAACCTATCAAGTATTACTTTTTTTTTTGCTTTGCTTTGCTATGTGGTGTCATAGTCTGCTAAATTCTAGAACAAGTCAAATTTGTGATATTTCTTCTAATGAGTCCTAACAATGGCTGTTAGCTAGGGATTCAATATGCATTCTGACACTCAGAAGCAGCTCTGACTCAAGGCATGTGCATGTTTATCCTGATGGTTATAATATCATATGTGGTAGATGCTGGCAAGGACATCCCTTCCCTTTACCCAAAAGTATTTAGCAGTGGTGAAAAGGCTTTTGTCAAGGCAGGCATAATTCTTTCCATATTTGTGCTTTTAAAAAAAGTTCACTGATTATTTTTTTATTTATGAATGTTGTCTCTGTGGCTGAAAATAATAAAGATGTTAACCATGAGCCACTGGTGACTGGTTTATATCATCAGTATCTAAACTTGCAGCACTGGGAATTGCTCCTGATGACTTGTGAGGCTGAGTGCTGGAAGTGAGAGGAGTGTGGTACTGGGGCTACCTTAATAAAGGGTAGCATATGATAATCTAAAGAGTTTCATGGAAGAAGAATTTATTTTCTTTATAGGAAAAATGTAATGAATCCTCAACCAAATGCTCTTAAAGTTGTCTTTTTGATGTTTAATGGGGAAAAGACTGCTGCTTTTTTAGAGCTTTGTATTCTGAGACTCTTATCAAGCCAAGTCTGAGGTCTGCTTTGTGAGGGATACTCTGAACGTGTGTCACAGACATACCCATGTTAATTTTTTGTGGTAACTCATGAATCAGGAACACAATGCCAATGAAGACCCATAGAAAACTGTGAGCTGCTTGCATTGCTGGGTTCCCTATGATGTTGCTAAAGCAGATAAGCAGTGATTCCTTACAGACATCATTCAAGGGATCTGGAAGCACTTATTGTACCCATTGTCACCAATGCAAAAAGATACAGGAGCACTGCAGCCTTTCCTGATGATAAATGGCTTCTCTGAGGAAGTGGCATCTGAGGAGATACCTTGTCTTACAAAAGAACCCCAGACAGCCAGCTGGGAGCTCTAGTATTGCATCTCCATTCCTCTGGGAACAGAATTGGAGGAAGGTCATAAAAATGACTTAAAAAAGCATTTCAAATATAAATTCAAAGGACTGAATGCCAACAGGATGGAATTCTTTCCCCAGCATTGCACGTTGTTAATTGATGTGAGTGTGCTTAGTACAGCTGGCAATTGGTGCTCAGTTGCTGTGAAATATTCTTGGAGGGACAAGAGAAAGTTTGATTTTGTGACATTCACCTGTGTCAAGAACAGGAAAATATAGGATATTTGTACTTTGTCTGCAAATATCAGTACATTAAAGTTTACACTAAATTCCAGGGCTTAAGAGCTTGGCACAGAAGGGCAACTTGTGTCATTTTGGTGAAGGAAGGGACAAACAGACATTGGAGCAATTCAGAAGATCAGATATTTAATGAGTATTTGATGGGCACTGATCATGGGAGAGCTGGAAGATCATAAAGTATTTCTCTGAGTAAGTGTGATCCCTGTGTAGAGAATTTAATTCTAATACTTTCAATTTCACTGTCTGACCAAAGGGCAGGCCAAAGTAGGTTTGCTATAAAGTGCAAAAGCTACGTTCTACATAAACCTCAAATTTGCCATAAACTATGGGTTTAACATAGCTAACACCTCTTGCTCAGCAAAGCACAGGGATTAAATCTCCTGGAAGCAAAGTAATTTAGAAGTGCAGAGGAGGTGTGGGCTGGAACAGTGAGAAACAGATGAGCTGTTTCTCCTGTTTTCTGTGTGCTTCTGTTACCTCAGCATGTGTTATGCCAGGGATGTAGTTTTTATAGGGAAATAACAGAGCTGTCTGCAGTTCATACCCCCAGCTGCCCCCTGAGAAATTCTGGCATGCTACATCATCAATGCTAAAGATTGAGATGGTCTGGGGATATCAGTGGGTAGACAGCACAGAATGAAATGTAACGTAAAACTGGACAGCATGGAGGCTTCTGTCCTGGTTCTTTTTTTTTAATTAATACTTTTTTATTCAAATAAAGGTCTTGCAGGAAATTGCCAGTGAGGGGATGTAGCCCAGAGCACTTCACAGAAAGCTGGGTGTATCTAGATTTGAGGAGGATGAACTGAACAGTTGGCAAAACCCCACTATTTCCTTATGAGAGGGGACAAGGAAAGACATTCCACTATGTCCACTACTACACCAAATGCTGCATCTTTAGAGAAGCTCCCTTGGGGGGTCATACTTTGCTGGGGTTGCTGGTGTGGAGCCTGTGCACAAAGGATTTGGCACATGGAAATCCCACCAGTGCAAGTGCCTTCCACATCCTGCTGCTGTGCTACAAGCAGAGGCACCACCTCATGGGAGCTTGAATCCCAGCTGACATGGCTTGGTGATGCTGCAATAGGGATAAATGTAGTTTCAGTGGGGCCCCTCAGCTCTGGAACAAGATGCCCTGGCAGTAAATGCTGCTAGATGGATGTTGGGGACTTGGTGCACTCCCATATCTAGTTCCCAAATTTGGTCTGTGGTATTACAGAAGATATATTGCTAATGCTTCTTCCTCTGCTTCTTCCTCTGCTTCTGCCTCTGCTTCTTCCTCTGCTTCTGCCTCTGCTTCTTCCTCTGCTTCTGCCTCTGCTTCTTCCTCTGCTTCTGCCTCTGCTTCTTCCTCTGCTTCTGCCTCTGCTTCTTCCTCTGCTTCTGCCTCTGCTTCTTCCTCTGCTTCTGCCTCTGCTTCTTCCTCTGCTTCTGCCTCTGCTTCTTCCTCTGCTTCTGCCTCTGCTTCTTCCTCTGCTTCTGCCTCTGCTTCTTCCTCTGCTTCTGCCTCTGCTTCTTCCTCTGCTTCTAATAATTTCTTTTGAGGCAGATAATGCAGATCCTCTTCTCTCCATTGGGTAAACCCAAGGGCAGACAGAGGTTTTGGCTTAGCAAAATGCTTCACTGTCTTGTTCTTCCTAGTGCTGTCTGTGCTGAGATGTGTCATACTGATAGCCAGGATGAGCTGAATGTCTGAACAGAGTGGATCTAAGCTGGATCTGCATGGAGCTCTTCAGTCCCTTGTTTTCAATCTTTAAAAAGGGAGCAGTACCCTTTGCTTCCTATTGTTGTGTATTTTACCTGTAGGGCATGGAAATGCAACACTGTGCAGAAAGAATTTGGGTTCTCTGTAGGTGTGTGGTGTGACCTAGACTGGTTAGAGCTTCTTGAGTCTGGGGGAGATGCAAGGAAATATTTGATAATAAAATAAAGCATGAGCTGGCTGTAATGTGGTGGCTGTATTCACACTGATCCCCTTAGGCAGTGGTAAAGTGTGGACAGTAATAAATTCACTGCTTGAAGCAAATACTGGCAGAATCAGGTATTCCTGCCAGCAGCTACCTCTACTTCATTTTGTTGAGTAAATTCAGTTGCTTGAGGTGCCTTTCTCTCTCCATGGCTTGCCACCCTTGGGGATGTGGCCATGGAGAAGCAGTTGCAAGTGTTGAATTCTCTTAGAGCTGCACAGGAGACCTAAATGAAGATCACAAATATTGTTTGCAAACATGGGCATGTGTGGGACTTAAATAGGCTTTGCCCATGAAAGCTGTGCTTTTCACTGGAGTCCAAGTTAATGACCCTGCCCTAACCTCTGCTCACTGCCTGAGCCAAGCTGCTGAAGCTGAATAGTTCATTAGCATCAGAGCACAAAGGGGCCTGGTTCTCACATTGCTGGAACAATAGGAGATGTCAGAGAATATTGATTTGATTAGGCTGATACTTGGTGTAGCCTGCTCTAAGTCAGGGGAGAATCAAGGCCAAGGAAGATGCCTCACCCTCAAAATGCCTGTACCAGCAGCTGTGTAATTTGTAAGCTGGTTGCAAAAGCAGATGATGGCACCATCTTTTCTGCCTGGAAAACAATACTTGAATTAAAGCCAAATTTACAAGGAGGAGTGTGTACTGTGCAATTGTTTGGGGCAAAGGCACTGATTTTTCTCAAAATAAGGCACATAGAGACAGTGTGTAAATTTTTGAGCACTGCTCCTTGGACTGTGTGTAATTTTTCATGACTGGCAGTGGAAAATGGAGTTGTTTGGAAAATGACACATATCTGCTGCCCATAGTTTGTGTGAGAAGTGGGCATGTTCTTTAAAAAAGGGATTCCTGAGAGCAGAGTTCCCTTAGCCTGTGTTCACCTGCAGCAAAAATGTGTAAAATTCCCACTTTTGGAAGCAATGCAGAAGAGCTCTTTTTTTTACTTTTCTGCTAGTGAGTGAAGGTGCTGTGAAGTCTCTGTTCTTTGGGGGGCACTGTGTACTAATAGCTAGGCTTAGTTTTGTAGTGGAAAAGTGCAGGTATTCTGTTTTCTTTGGAATATGGGCCACTATGTTGTTTGTTTTGCTTTTAGTAAGGTAAAGTCACTGTGACCATGATTAATTCTTTCTTGTTGTGGGCAAAATATATTTTTTCCAGCAGGTCTTTTTAGTTTTGATCTTTTTCAGTGTATAAATGTGCTTTGCACATATTTAGTTGTCTAAATTCAAATAAATGATATACTTTAACTAGCAGAAATGGGTAGATATACCACACGAAAATGAATGGCAAAGAGGAATAATTATATGCCAGGTTTTTAATTACTTTAATCCAAGGTGAGGAAGTGCTGCTCATGGAAACACTTTGACTATATCCTGCTCTAGGGTGCTTGGGTAGATCTCTTCCCTGTAGCCTGGGGGCTTTTCTTTCCCAATACCTTTAAGAAAGCTGAAAATTGGTACCATCTATTCCTTGCTTGGTTTTCATGACCTGCTTTTTGATTCCTGCACCTTCAACAGCATCCAGTGTTTACTCCTGTGAATAAATTCTTTTGATTTATTTTGTTAAAATCAATTTATTTTGTTTTTTTTGTGATTGCTTTTGTTAGCACCCTGAAGAACTGTGTTGCTTCTCAGGTAGAAGCAGAGCACAGTCCTTGCCATTCATGGGGGGTTTGGGGCACTTGGAGTGAGAGGCTTTGTGCCCTGGGTATGTGCTAAAAATCCATGATGGAAATAGCTCCTTGCAGGGCTCTGGCTCTTCCACTGGGTATGAATGAGTCCTAGGCAGACTGAGGCTGGAATCTGGGTTAGGAAGTGCACCCTTCTCAGTCCTTGTTGCTGTGTCTGAGCAGCAATAGGGTTTTTACTTTTAGCTGACTGACACTGTACTGCACACAGCCCCGCGTTTGAAGAGATGCTCATATTTCTCTGCTCTCTTTTGTGGTAGTTTTTACACCCTCTTTGAGCATGCTGGTGGCTTTGAAGTCCTGTGGATTGTGCTGTTTCAGGCCAAAAGATATTGCCTGAAGCAGCACGTGTAAAACTTTCCTAAAAAGTTACCTCTGCCTGTCTAACATAGAAGCAGCTTGTCTGTGCCCAGGAGGTAATTATGAGGATGATCAAATCTGCTCGTGGTGTGTGGGCTTCTCCCTCATGCCCTGAGCAGCAATCCCCCAGCCAGAGCTGCCAGCTGGGTGGCTGGCTCACAAATCTCAGCTTCCTCACCTCCGTGTCAGAGGGCCGCAGCTGTGAGCTCCAGCACCTGGGAGATGTGTGAGATGAGGCTGATTTCAGATGAGCTGTGGAAATGGCACAGCCATAGCATCATTTAGAATGAAAATGAACCCACACTGGGCTCTCTTTATGCTGTCAGGAGGTTTGAGAAAATCTGCAGAGCCAAACCACGCTCTCTGAGCTGCTCCTCGAAGGAGGAGAAAAGCCGAGGCTGCTGGAGAGCCCAAGTGATGAACCATCTGAAGTGCTCCTGCTGCTGCCTTTGCTCTGGGTGTGCTCCTCACCCAACCCAGTTCCTGAGCTGATTGTGTTCCCTGGGGGCCAGGGGAGGTCTGGTCCCCCTTCCTTCCATCCAAGCAAGCAACACAGGTACCACCTACCCTGCTATAGGCAAATGGCCTCCTGCAAGGTCTGGTTAGCCTGGACATCCTGTGTAAACTCAAAAAATCACCCTCATCTTTGATGGTGGAGTTCCACTTAGCACTTACATTCCAGAAGGGCTGAAAGTGAAGGATGGTGCAGTTGTGCCTGGTTTTTCAGGGGCTGAATACTCCAACAGGCAGTGAGGAGCAAGAGAAATTTAATGTTGCCAGGGAAGGGAATCCTATCTCTCCTCTCAAGACCTCTTTTAGCTCCCTGGAGGGGTTTCCAGGGTAGGACCAAGCTCTACCCCAGCCATGTGACCCTCCAGGGATGTATTTTGTCACTGGGAATGTTAAGACTCCTTTCCATCCCTGCTGTGCTCAGAGATAAAGGATGGCAGAGTTTCACAGTGAAACGTTGCACTGCAGAGGTGTGAAGGGAACCCAAACCTGTCAGGTGAGAGCACTTTCTAAAGATTTCTGTGTTTTTGCTGTGAGCATTAGGACAGTTTGACCTACTGTTAGCTGTGAAGACAACAAAAAAATGACAATTTGGGGGTGAGAGGCAAGAACCAACTTGGTACAGATGGGAAGAATGGCCTTCCCTGTGGTGTATTTGAGGCTCTACGTGCATCCTGCTGTATTGTGGGAATGTGCAGGTCTGGGGTGCCTCAGGATGTGTCTCTGGAATGGCAGCTGAGGACATTGCAGTGACAGTAGTGGGACAGTCCACTACTAATGATCACCTGCACCACGTCAAATAAAAAGATAAATAATTTTGGGGAGTTCAAGAATAGAAATGATTTTGTTTTGAAAAGCAAAATATTGTCCCTCCATAAATACCCCAAAGACTTTTTCCAGGCAGGGATCACAGCTCTGCCATCACAGCTGCATTGGGAAGAAGGCACTCTGAGGCTGGACCAGCAATAACCCAAGTGGACCCTCTGGCCACCACTGTCTGCTGAGCCTCAAGGGCTTTGTGGTGCCAAAATGCAAATGGTTCAGTGTCTGCACACAGCAACCAGAGCTGCCCCCCCAGGGGGATGATATACACTGGATTTCTAGACCACAGATTTACCTCAGCTTTAGACTGTAAATTTTGCAGGAAAATTTGATAAAGCTGTGAGAGCCCCAGTCTCGACAGAGATTTCCAGGTACTTCTAGCATGATTCTGAGGGAGGGACTGCAGGCTGAAGGCTCCAAGTATGCACTAACCCAAAATGTAGAAGTGCTTTGACTCTTATCACAAGCAGTCCCACCCTTGCCCTGTGTTATCAAACTTTAGAGCTTAGCAATGAGCACTTGCAGGGCCCTTCCTGGCTGTGATAAGGTATTGACATTAAAATTGTACTTGATTTAGGGGTTTAATTTCTGCATGTACTGGTTTTTTCCCCCCTATTTCTTACATGTGCAATCATAAACCAGGATTTATTCCAGTCCCAAAAATATTTTTAGGTCTGGGCTGTGGCACAAAGGGTCTCTCACTGTTAAAGCAAAGGGGAAAGTGTGGCTAGACTGGCAGTCCTGGTGGTGAGGGCAAGGACTACCATGGGAGCTCCCTAAATTGTTACAACTGTGGATTTAGGCAGGTTATAACTGTATTTACAGCAGGCATTTACAGGTGGCTCCTGTCATAGGATGCAGAAAGGCACTCATTGGAATTTAACTTTGCATTCTTCAAAGCTCACGTTTCCAGTAGTATCTCCAGGAAAACTTTGGGATCTGAGACAGTTTATTGGCTTCAAAGATTTGAGTCATGGAATCCAAAAGTTCCTCTCAGTGAAATTCAACTGAGCAAGAAGGATGTGAACTTTACTTTTCATGATGTAATTACCCCAAAGCAAAATTGGGTTTTTTGGGTGGAATTTTGATGGAAAGGTGACTTGGAACATAGAGTTTGCATGCTTTAGCAAGGGAGTATCAAAGTCATGGTAAGGAAAAAAAAAAGGCTAAAATACCACAAAAATCCAGTTTAAAAGAGCTAAAATACCACAAAAACCCCCAGTTGCTTTCAGCCTTAGGCAGTGCATCCCTTCTGGCTCCCTGTTGCAGTGGACACTGAGATTGCAGGGGTTGATGGCTGTGCTGGAATGAGAAGATGAGGGTGCTCCTAACCTTCACTTTTCTGTTTTGAGAGTCCACATCCCTTAATCCTGCTTTTTTCTTAGCCTGGATTCTTCAATGTTTTCCACCCTAAAAATCTAGGGGATGCTAAGATCCAGTAGAGATTTGTAATTCCTTCCTGAATAATGTCACAGCCTCTTTTTATTTGGCCATGGGTACATTGGCTAATAATTTCTGTAGTTAATGGAATGACTGAGAACAAGGATTTTGTTCTCTCTTGTCTAGTAAATCCCACAAAACAAAGTTACATATATGCTGTAGGTATTACTTTTAGTATTTAAAACTGTTGTAGCCACATCATGGGAGCTGTGTAGCATTAGAAGAATTTTCCAAAGGGTTGTTAAAATGAAGGAAAAAAGTGCCTTCAAAAAACAAACACCACTTTTTGCTTCATATAAAAAAGCAGTGAAATTTAAAATGGCACTAGAATAATTAGGATTTCTTGCTGTAAATCTGCATAGATTTGGCTCTCCTTGAATTTTTTTTATGCTGTAAGGATTAGTTTACTGTCTGAGGACTGGATCCTTCTTGCATTACACATGTGACTAAATCTGTGGGGCCCAGTGGCCAGAAAAGAGGACCCAGAAAGGCATTAAAATAGTTTAGCCCATTCAGCTGCAAAGTCATCTTACACATAGTTTCCCTCTAACTGGTTTTGGGTATGTTATTGTCAAATATCAATCTGCAGAACATCTCCTGGTCTGGAATCTCATTCCCTTAGGCTGCAGAGCAGCTGACTGCTCTTTCTTGGTGGCTGGTACATGTGCATGTTGGGATCTCTGTGCTGTGCTGTTTTCTAGGCAATAATTTTCATCTTTATTTTCACACTTAGTTTATGTACTTTGTACGTTTCCATGACCATCTTTATCTGTTTGACCATTTTAAAGATACCTGCATAATTTGCAAAGTTATCAGCAGAGTGTGATTGCTAAAGCAAAACAAAGATAAAAATTCATCTAAGTTTACTTTATTGACAATATTCAAAGACAGTGCAAATATTGGTCATATTAAGGAGATGTAGGGCTATTCTCACAGTAAATGAGCCAGGTTTAATGTCTAAATGAATAGCTGTGGACCTATAAACTAAACCTGTGCACCCAAACAGTCCAGCTTGCCAAGGATCATCATCAAAGTTTCGGATCTCTTTAAAAGTTATTTTTCAGGACATGGCTATTCTATCTGTAACTTCTATTGTACTGTTTGAAATGGAATCAGGCTGTGGAGCCTGCCAACTCATCTTTCATGTGCCTTTCCCACTGGTGTCTCTCTCCTTCTGCAGAATCCAGCTTGCACAGCAGAGTGTTTCTGTTGCCTTTTACATGTGGTCCTCGTTAAAAAAAAATACAATGTAGTTTAGCTGTGGTGAAATTATTTGCTTTAAAAAAAAACTGGTGCAAAAAGTAAATATGTTTACTGTATCCCTTTCCATTCAGTGCATTTCCTTTTTTTAAGCTCCGTTTGTGTTCAACAAGACAGCCTCTTTCTCCAAGATTAACATTTCTTATGATTGTTCCTGACAGAGGATTTACTTTCAGAGGCCCTGCTAAGGATAACCAAAAAAGGGCATGTAGCAAGACAGTTTTGGCAGCTCGCACGAATTTTCGGAGCTTTTTAGGTCTTGGTTTTCTGATGAGTGGCTTCCTGAGCATGCCTGGGGAATGACAGGCATCTCTGCAGGCAGGCTGAGCCCACCTTGGCTTGCGCGCAGCCATTGGCTGCCCCTTAGAATAAATTGAGGACAATGCATTCCGCCGCCTGCCAATTGTAAACATAAGGGATATGTATTCACTTAGCATTGACTTTTGGGAGGGGCCAAGGAAAAGCTGCACTTTTATTGAATAGGGCTGTGTGTGTGTGTGTGCAGGCTGCTGGTGTGCCTTTCTCGCTGCGCTCCTGCCCGAGCAGCCAGTTATTCATTTCCTTCCTACTAGCTGAAAACTTTGCAGCCAGAGGTAAGGAAGGGCTTACGGGACGTGTTTGCCTGGGAGCGAGCCGGGCTCGCCGCCTTTGCCTTGCAGATTAAGCAGCACACGGGACCGAACGAGCTGCCGGAGCTATTTCTGCTCTCCTCTCTCTCTGTGCCCCCCTCTTTCCAGATGTTCGTGGTGAACTGAGGGGAATCTCGGGTGGAGGGGGGATGCATGTTTGCTCATCCTGCTGGACCTCGATGAGTGCTGGTCCCACCACTCCATTTTTGATCCTTTGGTGGGCTTGCAATAACCTATCTACCCCTTCTTTTATTTTTTTCTTTCCCCCCTCCCCTCCCTTTTTTTTTTTTTTTTGAGGCATTACGGTGAGAAAGCTTTTAGTGTGTTAAGGTCTGGTGAATTGCTTTTAATTTTGCAACTTAATATGTGGACTTTCAGGGCAGCCCGACTGCAAGGGCAGTCTCGGGGTGTAACTGATACAGATACAGCAAAGCTCTGGTTAATGTAAGTGATCTGATACTGGCTGGAGCAGATGTCCCTCATGGCAGCCTTTCACAGAAGTATTGTTGACAATAGATGGCATCAGATTTTGTTTTCAGCCTCCAACATGCGCGGCAGCGCGTTGCCAGAATGTTTCTTGTGAAGTTGTCTTTCCTGTTAAAAGGGGGGGATTAAAGAATGCGCTTGGGTGGGACTGGAGCTCTTGGAAGTCTGGGTCTGTGTTTGTCAGAGTGCTGCTGGGGAGAGCTGGCTAGCAGGCTCCCCTTCCCAGCTCCTTTGACATGTTGGGACAGTTGGAAAGCATTGTGCAAGGCTGGCTGCTGATAGCATGGTATTCTGCATAGCAGGGAATTTCTCAGGGAAAGGGCTGGGAAAATGAAGGGAGGGAGGAAGTTAGCTGCAGATGAATGCTTGGTAGCTGCAGACACTGACCAAGCTGCTAATCTCTGGCCAGACCTGCAGGGATAGAACAGATTTGTCTCATATGTCAAATGCTGTTTGGAAAAATGAAAACATAACTGTTTTAAAATGACTTTTTTATGGAGTACTTGTTTTCAGAGGAGAATTTCTTTTCAGAGTATGCGGTTTTTGTACAACTTTGCCTGAGAAAGCTTCCCCTGCTAAAAGGCGGACAGGAGAATAATTTGGGAAAATAACACATCCCCTCCTTGGCAGCAGCTCAAAGAAAATAAGGAGGCAGAGTGGGATTTTTTGTAAGAACCATGTATTTATTATAATTTGTCTATTTTAGATACCATACTGTGAATGATTGTGTTTGTATGATTTGCCATTGGAGAACCCTTGGACTCTGCCTCCATTCTTTTTCTGTCTCATTAAATGTAGCAGTCAGTCCTCATCTGCAGCAGGTCTCATCTTTTCCCCCTGCCATTTAGACAGGATTTCATGTTGACAATCATGACTCTTTCAACATAAATTACAAATGGAGCAAAGCTTTTTAGTCCATTTGCTTTGTTAAATTGGTAATGAGGTAAAGGTGTAATTGATAATAAGGTAAAGCAGGGCAAAACTTTTTTCAATATATTTGAAGAAATGGTAGGTCTGCCTTTTCTGGGGAAGCTGCTTTGATAGGCAATCTTAATAAAACCTGCATGTGTTAATGTAGACTCTAAGTCATGATGGGAGGGAAGAAATACCAGATGACATGTCTGTGAACAAGAGACTCAATTGAAATAATTTGTTTTTCCTGAAAACTCCTCTTTGTTGCCACTTGCAATGACAAGAGGATCAATTCCACAGCCTTCATTCACAGGATTAGTCCTGCTGAAATCAATACCATCATTAATGGATTCGGGGTCTGATGCAAGGGGAGTCCTGTGTACTCTGAATACACTTTGACAGTGAGTGATGTAAGCACTTTTTAGGAGAATGAGGGGTTTCCTACAACTGCTTCTTCATATACTCACAGCATTATTCTGGCATGGAGCAGCCTGAGAAAGGGGTCACTTCCCTTGTGCTTTTATTTCTTGTCCAACACTGATACACACAATGACACTGAAGGATAGGTGGTTTGAAAGGAAAGTGGGGAAGGGTGTGTAAGTTCCTCTGGCTGGCATTAGAGGGAAAATTGAAGTGCATTTAGATGGGAAGGTTTTTTATTGGTCTCATTCGTGGGTCAGATGTGGCAGAGAGCATCTGCTCAGTCCCATCCAGGATTAGGGAGCAGCGCTGCTTATTCCAGGTGGGGAGACCACAAAGGTAGGGCAAGGCTTTTCTCATGGCTGCCTGCTAGGACATGGCTTCTGTCCTATGAAGATGCCAGGGAGGCTCTAGCAAGAGCCTGACTGGAAGTCCTCCTTGTTTTGTGCTTCCCTTTGCACAGCTGGAGCAGCCCTGCCTGTGGGGGTGATCTTTTCATTGTAGAAAAGTGAGAGCCTGCAGGACTTCCTTCCTGCAGGACAAATACAACTTGAATGTTCTGGGAATGTGGAAAATACTCTGATTTCTCAGTAGCTGCTTACATGAGACCTGTTCTTGTGGGCTGCCTGAGTTTTACTTTGTATTAAAGATCAGTGGAGTTCTTAACCCCTATCTGCCAAGGGTGCAGCTTGGAACATTTGATCCCAGTGTGTGAACACAGAGGGACAGGAAACCATATATGCCTAAGAATGAGAGGGCCAAGAGAGCATAACTGTCCATCTGCAGGGCTCCTCTGGACTCTACTGAGTGTGGGAGAAAGCACCAAAAAAGGTAACAGGGCAGAAGGGGAAGTGCAGTCCTGGGAGCTTTTTGTTGCCTTTGATTGGAGCTTTATAGGGAGTTTGCAGGATTGGGCTCCAGGTGCACAAAGCCTGAGGCACACAGGCCTGTGAGTGCAGAGAGTGGGAGCCTGCATTCAAGGCAAGCTTTCATTCTTTAAAAATTGTCTCCTCTTAGTAACTCCCCCCTGGCAGCTTCTGGTGAGAAAGTTGCTGCCTTACTACTTTGCAAAAGTGCAAGTGCAGGGGATGGTTTGCTGGCTTTGTGCAGAGCTGCTGAGTGGTTAAATGGGTGACAATGGATTTGGGGACAATGTACTGGAAGGAAGTCACCTACCCCATGTGTAGGCACCTCCCCTTGGGGTGCTGCTCCTGCTTGGAAAGTGTAGCTGCTGCTTGTCAGGGATTTGGCAAAGGCTGAAATTTGACTCAGAGGCATCTGAAGGTCATATTAGACCTGACCTCTCTGGATGAAACACCCAGGTCACAGGACTGTTGAACTATATGACATTTTTTTTCTTTCCTGATGCTTTTGTGCATTTAACTAGCCCAGCAGGGAAGGACTCAGTACTCTGTAATTTGGGATCCCTCCCACCCCCGGGGGAGCTTGCTCCTATATTTCTTGAAACAGATTGGATCAACCAAGAAGGTTAGGGAATGTAACACTGTTGCTTAGCTGGTATGGTTTACATCCTGCTTTAAGGAAGTGCTCCTTTCCATGCATTTTTCCTTTGGAACCTCCACCACAAACTGATGTCTCTTTCCCTCTTCCTGCCCCTCAAGAGGGCAAAACTCTGTCCATGAAGCATAGGGGCACCTCCTGATCAGAAAATCTTGTCTACAGCAGTGTTGAAGCCAGAAGAATTGCTTGTGGGGACTGTCCTGCTGGTTTGCAGTGAGGGCAGGACCAAACAGCTGAGGAAGCAGGTGAAAGAAAGGGAAAAAAGCAACAATATCTTAAGCCACTGGAGTAATTTCTCCTTTGAATTTTTCCTGTGGTCATAAATACCTGGTGAGTCACTTAATGGCCGTGTGTCTGTTTCTCTATCTCCAAGTGAAGGATAAGCTGTGCCTTTCTGTGTTTAGCCCATGGGTCTGCTGGGGCTTAGTTCATTAGTGTTTATAAAGAATTTGCAATACCAAAATGACAAGTTCAGCCACTGGCTAAAACTTTATTTTTGACTGATTCCCAGATCATCTTAGACTTTTTTTCTTGGTGTATTCACACAGATATGTATTCCATTTCCAGATTATGGATATAAAACCACTGAATGTGGTTTTCACCCAGGGAATGAGGTGAAGGCAGACCAGGCTCAGTGCTGTCATGTCTAGAGGGCATTTCCTGTGTGCTTGAAGATGGAATTGTTTGTGCTGCATCTGGGCCATTCTTCCTGTGAAGCTGTCATGCGTTCTCCAAAAATGCACGAAGGCAGCTTTTGCTTACAGATCCACCAGAGTGTCATAAGCTTGGAAGCAAAACTACTCAGCAAGCTGCTGGACCTTATCTGCTTGTTCAGGCTCATGTTGATGAGAGCAGTTGAAATTGTAACCCCTGGGGCCAGGCCAAGCTGCAGTGGGGAAAATATTAGGGGAAGATTTCAAGCAATGGAAACATTACATGTTTCCACACCCTCTTGTGTACAGAATACAAATAAAGAGCATTTTTCCCTTGAGACTTGCTGTGGAGGGTGTGAACCCACCCGTTTGCACATTTTCTGGTTTATGTCCTTAAATGGCAAAGAAAAAAAATCTTTGGAATTTAGCTCATAGAAGGGTTATAAATAGGTTTGTGGAGATAAAGTTTTGCTGTGAATGCTCTGGTTTGGGATCTGTTCAGAAGGGTAACTTTGTAGGCCAACAGGGAGGAAGAGGAAAGGTATTGCTAAATGCAGGAAGACAGTGTCACTGCACATACATGTACATATGACCTTCCCAATCTTCCCCCAAATAGTGGAGACCTAAGAGGTATGGAGATCACCAGGTCCCTTCTAAAAGTTAAATAATTCGGTGTGAGGAAGAACTGGTGTTCATGGTTGGTTAAATGGCTGAGGGAGCCTGAACCTGTGACAGCTATGCAAACAAAGGGCCTGAGATTTGTTGGCAGCTTGTTTTGTGTCCTTGTCCAAAGGAGCTGGCTCTGCCTAGGGAGGAGCAGAGCAGGGCTGGACAAACCCTCACCCAGCGAGGCAGGAGCAGCAGCTCCTGGGCTCCTTCAGAAGTCAAGGTTAGATCCTGCAGGCTGGTGCCCATTGGATTCCAGTCATCTTCAAAGGCAGCTCTGCCCAAATGAAGCAGTCTGTGATCAGGCCATTGTTTGTTTCTTATTTGCAAGGCTTTGATGTTCTCTCTTGCCTTTCTCACTGCCACAGGGCATGTTACTACCCTTTTCCCACTTCATTCTTTTCTTTGACAGTGAGCTCTCTAATGGTGAAATGGCCCTCACTTGATTTCTTTTTCCCCCCCTTGAGCCACGACGTTCACCCTGGTAAAATCTTTCATCCCAGAAGCACAAAGGCATGACCTTTTATAATTCCTCTCAATTTCAGAGGACCTAGCAGTGCTAGTGTGATAGCCCAGACCACCGATTTCTAATATCAGCTGTACTGAGGACAATTTCTTCTCAGTCTGAGTAGGTTCAGCTGCAGAGGGAGGAGGCAAAGGATTTTATCTGCACCTTCCTAATGACCTCATATAACCTCATTTCTCTCAGCAATTTCAACAGTCATCGAGCTGGGGAGAATTTGGCTTTGCTCTGGCCTAGTTAAAACTCATAGGTTTGGAAAAGAAATTCCAAGAGCTTGGCTTCAATGTGTAGAAAAAGGAGTGGGTTGGAGAAGTGTTTGGTCAGCTCTCATTTACCTGCACAGCTTAACCTGCTCTGGTGCTGCAGGATGCCTCTAGTCAGCATCACTTTGGAGGGCTGCAGCCCTGGCTCTGCAGAGAGGAGAGAGGTTTTGCTGCTTTGTTTGGCTTTGGGAGCAGCATATCCCCATGTGCAGAGCCACACCCCTCCTATGAAAATGAGGAGTTTCATTCAGATGTCTGATAAGCCACAGCTGTTGCTTTGCCACTTCAAACAGAGCTGGGATTATAAAGACTGAAGTGCAGCATTTTAATTGCTGTAAATATGAACGAGAGCGTTTAGGCAGTCCAGATGATACAGAGCCAAGCATTTCTGTGGCTAATGTATATCATACTGACAAAAGCAGGCCAGCTGAGAATTTCCCTGCTGCTGTCCCAGTAATTTAAAACACCACTAATCTCTTTTCTGCTGCATTGGTGAAAATGAGGGAGGAACCTGGGCATTAGCTGGCCCGAATCTGAACTTCATTTCAGCGGCTGTACTGGGATACATTTAGTGATGTAAATGATACTGAAGGTTTTTTTTTTAAATATACATTGGATCTAGTCTGTTTGATTGCCTTGAGTTAGAGGAATTCAGAATTCCCTGTGAGCTGCTTGCTATCAAGAAGCTGGCCCTTTTTGTTTGATTTTCTACACATCCCCTGAAGGACAGTGACAGCAGGAAATTGGGTCAAAATCCCAGTAACAAGCACTCACTGGGAAATGATATTTTGTACAAGAGAGGGCACTGCAAACCCAGAAAGCCGGGAAAATTCCATTGCTCCTTGCTTCCTGGTGATTAAAAGGCCCTGCCATATATGGGAAAGGTCTGAGCTTCATTCACTCCAACCACAATAGTAAATGGCTTATTCACTGGACACAGCGTGCAATCAAGGAGCATATTGACAACAAAAAGGAAAAGCAGAAACTTTTGTATGTAGTCTGTTTTCTCTGCTGTGTGTTATTAGAAGCTTTGTAAGCAGCTTTTTCTTGTTCCTTTATTTAGGTCCCTGTAAACTTCAGTCAGTTTTGTTTGCCACTTAACCCTCCTTCTAAAACCAGACACACCAGCCTATTTCCTCTCCTCCCCCCCTATATAACCCAAACAAGTAAAGAACATTTCCTTTACCAGTGCATATATAAACGTAGTTCCTTGGTCTTCAGTGCACCTAGTGTGCATTTACATGACTAAAAACTGGGATTAGTGGACAAAATCTCATTCTCACTAAGTATAAAGCACCAACTTTAAGAAAAGCAATGATTAAATGCCAGTTTTTCAGGGATGGGACCACAGGAGTGAAGCAAATACGTGTGTATGTATAAATAGGGATGAGTTTTGTGGGGAGGAAGGGAGCAATGTGCTTCAGATGGGAGCTGCAGAAGGGGTCTCCAGTGCTCCACGCAGCTCTCAGGGGTTTTCTTTCCACCACATCAGTTTCTAGGTAGTGAAACCCTACACAGACAACACTGAGATGCAAAGTCACTGGAGCACAGTCGTGTTTACATTCTTGCTTTTCAGTTTATTTTGTTTGGGGGCTGGTACTCTCTGCCATCAAAATAATGGGGATGAAGTAGTTGGTGTAGCTGGATTTTATTTCACATGGAGAGAGGCAGTTTAAGTGCAATAATGTACTTTAAGGCAAGATGTACTTTGCTTGATGGAGATTTTCTGGAGTTTTCATTGTTTGTTTTGCATTGACTATCTTAGAAATACATTGTTTGTGTCATATTGGTAAGTTTAGAGATTCTTTGGTATCTCCTATATAATTTTGCTGGAAACCCACATCTTTGTGGCTAGGAGGGCTGATGGATCATTTGGAATTTCCAGAGGACACCTCACTCCACGCCACGCTCACATTTCGAGGCCGTGTTTGACGTGGGTGTTATAGTCAGGCACAGGACAGGTTGCCTGGATTTAAAACCAGCAAGTGCTTTTCCTCTCTGGCCAGCAGTACTGCTCAGGAGGTGGCATTTGACCATTATCACAAAGCCATGCTAAGAGCTGCCCACTGAGGAGCTCTCGTGTGGCCAAGAGAAGCACGGTCAAGTTGTGACTGTTGGGGAGTGCAATAGTAGCACATGAATAATTCTGTTTTCCAGCTCTTAGAAGGATCAAGGGTAGCCAGTTTGGAGACCAAAATAACCACTTATCTAATCTCATTCATATTTTTTCATTCAGGATTTGGATTGTGAGAAACTCTGCATTATATCAGCTTTTCAAATGGCATCTGGAGCCTTTGGAAAAGGTCCTTGAGCAATAATCACATTGAATGCAATAAGTATTATTGCATGGCCAAAAATGCTTTTCATTTCTTCTATTTTTACTGTCTCCATGATTCCAAAGGGAGAGGGGAGACTGCTTTGTTTTTCTTTTACCTCTTAAAGGAGGGAAGTGTGAACGAAGCATGTTTTGGAATAATTTTTCCTTTGGTTTTCCCCTCCCCTCACTGATTTGTGACCCAGCTCAGTGTTTGTGCAATCTCATTCTGGCTACTTGTAGAGAAGCTTTGCAGCAGCTCCTGGTGTTTAACTCTGCTGCTCTACACTGTCCCCATGGTCAGTAAAGATGTTTATTGCTTCACTTGTCAAACCAAAAACTACTTTGTCATTCTTGTGCCATCTGCCATAGCGACCTAATTGCTTTTCAAAAATAGGCAGGTTTTGTTTTGCTTTGCTTTTTTTCCCCTCCTCTGTTCACTATCATCTCTAAATAGATGTGAGCTCCTTTCTTGGAGTCAATACATAGCAAACTTAATATTAACAGGTGGAGAGGGAGTAATGGTGTGTTTGCCTTCTGTGTCAGAGTATCTGATAAAGATCAGTTCATCTCAGTGAAAAATGAAAGGAATTTACTGTATGTGTAGGAAATATGTTTTGTTATAAATGAACAGATTGAAGTGGTGACAGGCTATGAATCTGACTTACATGACAAAGTACAGTTATACACTTCTGGAAGCCTGGAGACTGGTGTGATGAACTGGAAAAAACATTATAATCTGAGCACGTTATTTCTGTCTCTCCTGTGACCCTTCAAGGCAATGGAAAGTCACTGATGGAAAGGCTGTTGGCATTAGCAGGCACAGAACTGGTTTCATTGGTCCTGGTTCCATGCTTACAGATCTTTGAGGCTGAATTTAAATAGGTACACTCGATGTTTCCCAATTTAGAATTCAATACCAGAAGCTATAGGTGTAAAAAATCCCCATAACCAACACCAATCTCCCCCCACAAAACCAAAAAGCTGGGAAAGCCATATATAGGTCATCTTGTCCCTATCCTGTAGGCAGTGTAGGATAATTCCCAAAAGTACATTCACACATGTTTTGTCCATAAACACCTCTGTTTATTAACAAAATATAATAAACTCTCAATTTTTTTTTTTCAGTAAGGATTGGGATAGTTTGCTGCACTTTCTAGATTTTAGCAAGGGGAAATAGCTATCATTCTAAAATGTGTTTCTTGGCCCATGGATATTGCTCATGTGAATTCAAGCAAAAAAAAAACCCTAATGAATGGAAACTTGCAGAAGAGTTACCAGCAGCTGCTTTTATTATGGACCATGGCTCTGACATGATCTCACACACGTTTAAGACCAGTGTTACCTCACTGCTTCAATGGTAATGCTTTTCATTTGCAAGGGAGTAAATGAAGCCAGAGTCAGACAGAGACCAAGGGAGAGACTCTCTGGGAGAGGGTTTTAGTCTGGGAAATGTGCTTTACATACATATAAAATATATGGGCATATCTGCACACTGCAGTAAATGTGTCAGGCCACCTGAGAGAAAGAGGCCAAACTCTGCTTTGAGTAGCACCTGTGTAAATCCAAAGTGGACTGCAGGGAAAATGTGCCAGGGAGGACCAAAGAAGTATCTAATTTTCTTTGAGTGCTAGAGTGCATTTTTCTTATTGGGTTTCTCATGTTTCCCTGATTTGATGGCTAGAAAATACAGCAAAATTAGACTGTTCTCAGGGAGCTTCATGTTTTTGGCTCCTTATTTTCAACCATATCAAACAAAATTGTGTTGATTGTGAAACCAGTTCAGACAAAAGCACCACATGTACAGTTATTCTGCCTTGAAAATACAGAAGGAAGCAGTGAAATAAGAACTGTATATTTCTTGAGTCAACTCTTCAGAACTGGGCAATATTACATCTTCTTTCAAGCTCAGCTAAATCTTGCAATACTGGAAGAAGGTGGCTGTGCTCTATTGAAAATGTAGCTATGGTCTCAAAAAGGCAGAAGAACATTAAAACTTCTTCAGATCCAGTAGAGGTGTTAGTCAAGAGGAATATTTTGGTGCCTCAGCAACAGTCTGCAGCTGTGGCATGGGCTTTGCTGTTTTTCTGGGTGTGAGGAAATGCAGTTGAAGATGTGAGAGGTATTGGTTAAGAGTGAGTAAAGGACACAAGAGGGGGATTTGCTGTCCTGGTTTGTTGCTCTCCTTATGTTTTGGTAGCCCTGCTTGCTGCTCTTCTGTCCAGCAGCAGCTGAGGTACAGGCACACCTGGAACTAGAGCTGGCAGCCTCTTTGGTGTGAGCTTTGAAATGTTGTGCTTTAGGTGCAGAGCTGATTTTAGCAGGATTTCCCACCAGTGCAAACACTGGTTTCAGCTGCTTTTTGCTTTGCTCAGTGTTTGGAGCAGTGATGTTTTCAGGTGTGTGGTGTGAAGTTTCGTTGTAATGTGGTTTGCAGCTGATGCTGTGCACTCCCTGTGATGGAGGGAAAATGTTTTAAGACTATGGAATCCAGTAGTGTTAACTTTCATTTTTACTTTCCTTGAGGACTTGAAGGAAAGCAGAATGATGGTAATTAAGCTTGATCTGTAGCCCAAAATTGAGGAGGGGAAGGCAATAAAGTATAGGGAATGTTTTAAATGGCCCTATCTGCTTGTTTAAAGCGGGCTCTTAGAGAGTGGGGCTACAAGCCTCTTCTCAGCCTATTACAGGTTTCTAAGTGTTCAGTGTCTGAGCCAAAGCTAATTATATTGTCCACAGAAAAAGCACAGCAGAAGCTGGTGTCCCTGTGGTTCATACAACTGCTAATTATTTCCAGTGGTGATGCTGAAATACGTTCTTACATAATTGGTCTGAGATCACCAGCATGTTTCACGTAGATGCTGTTCTGCCATCAGGCAGGAATGACTTCTGCCAGCTCAGGGCCCTGCCAGATTTGCAGTGGTAGCACAAAGCAGAGAGCCTATTGCTGAAAGCATTTGAGATGAGATTTTTTTGGTTCTCCCTAGATCTTTCCCCTAAAGGAAATTCAATGCTGCTGAGAGAGAAACTTCAGTGGGAGAGCTCATGTTTGAACACAGCACAGAAATCCTTTTCTTCTGCTTGCTCCCAGCATTCTTCCGTCTTAAAAACCACCCCATATTTCTATTTTAATATTGTCTTTAGTTGAACAGTGCTTGCCAAATTCAGTCTGCCTTGCATGTGCTAAACAACACTGTGTGTGTGTTGTAGGTCCTTTTACTGAGACAAAAATGGCCAAGGTCATGTGGAAAATCAGTGGGAGAGAGGGGCAGAGGTTGGGACTTCTGTCTCCCAATCATCCCTGTCATCCCAGGGAATAATATCCGTAGGTGTCCAAGTTTTGCCAGGATGGGATTAATTTTTTGCAGTTATCTTGGGGGTGCTGGTGGAGGAGAGGCTGGACATGACCTGGCAGTGTGAACTTGCAGCCCTGAAAGCCAGATCTGCCCTGGGCTGCATCCAAAGCAGCCTGGGCAGCAGGGGAGGGAGGCAATTCTGCCACTCTGCTCTGGGGAGACACCACCCATGAGTGCTGCATCCACTTCTGGGGTCCCCAACACTAAAAGGACATTGACCTGCTGGAGGGAATCCAGAGGAGGTCACCACGTGGATCAGAGGGTTGGAGCAGCTCTCCTATGGCAGAAAGGTGTGACAATTTGGTTTGTGCAGCCTGGAGAAGAGATGGCCTGATGAGAGTAAGCTGGACTTCAGTGCTGGAATGCAGAGTAGGACCAGACAGAGGGGGCTGCATCCATTTCTGCCACACCCAAAAGTGATGCAAGAGTTGAAACAAGTGTGTCAGAGATGAACAATGAGAATCTTATGCTGGAACACATCCATGGCAGAAAGACAGGAGGGTACATAAGAACAGCTGTTCCTCATCCAACTTTGGTGCTGCCTACTGCACAAAGGAGCACAAAAGTATCTCTGAAGTACCAGAAAGAAAATCTTTATGTACTGCATGTGACTTTGCATTTATACAGGTGCAATTGGCTTCAACTGAAGGGCCATTTTGATGAGATGGAATGTCTCATTTATATCTTAGCTATAAATTACATTTTGACATTTCCACGAGTAGTAGAAAACAAACACACTCCACTTGTGTTGGTGTTCCTGTGTGCATGAAAGATGACCTGTCCTCTTTCCCCACATGCATTTTCTGTATGGACATAATGCCCCTATTCAGTATTCATAAAGACACTAGTGGCTACCCAGCTTGGCTGCTTGATGAGGAGAGGCATTTGCAGAATTCCACCCAGCTGAAATCACTGATTCTGTAAGTGGAATTTGTTTATACATTTTTTTCTTTGTCAAAAAAAAAATGCAATTAGTGGTTTACAATGTTTATATGGATAGCACCAGCTGAATCTTGTTCCAGTCCATTGCATGCTATTTTAATGTGACCTACAATAAGCATTGTGCAAAAAAATTCTGACTGGGATGCACAATTTTAAATTCAAATTCCCACTGTAAGTAAGAAGCTTTGTCTAGTTTAATTAATCTCCTTAGGTGATATCAGGAACTTTTTTTTTTTTTGGTGGATTTTTTTTTTTTTTTGTTTTTTTAAGGGATAGAAACAAAGGAGACTGAATAGAAGCTGCTATCCTGCAAATTTAAGGGATTAAATATTGAACTGTTGTATTATATTGAAGAATTAAGTCAATTCACCACCCAATATTCACCTTTTCAATTCAGCAATCCCTAAAATCTCTTTTGGGGAGCCAGCTGTGCTCACATCCAATTTCTCCCTATCAGGGCAAGGGTGCCAGTTCACAACTTTGGGTGTGCCAGCCATGCTAAGAGGCTGTTTGGTATGAAACTGAGGGACAGTTCTGTCCCAGACTGCTTCCTCTTTTACCTGGTTGCTTTATTTTGTATGTCTTTTGCTTTACTTTATTGATCTCTGCTACTTCTGGTTTAATATCACAGCAATATGAAGCTTGTGGACAATTTATTTAAATAGCTTTTGGGCAGTTACATTGTAGCAGTATACTGCTTATTGCATTGGAGCCAGAGCAATCTATGTCCAGGTTTATCTCTGGTGAAGTTAATTTCTAACCACTTGTCATTCTACAGAATTTATCTCCAAGTGGTGCAAAAAAAGCAATTGTTTCCCCTTTGCCTTAAGATTGAAAAAAGGTTCTATGTTCACTAGAGTACTAAATAAAGGGTTCTAGAAAAAAATGTCTGCTTTGTAAATCCCAGCACAATATTCAGAGATGACCCTTACAGACAGTGAAATACCTTTAGAGGAGTTCCACATCAGAAGTTGCAGGCACTCTCCTGTTTATTCTCAGTGGCATGGTATTTCCAGCAGCTTTTGAAAGTAATCATTGCTCTTCTGGGTTGTCCCATGACATGTGCACAATATAATCTGGATTTCCCCAAAACAGTGCTTTTAGGAACTTTTAATTGTCATCATTTGGATTGGGAGTTAATCTCCCAAAAGAGTTGCTCTGGCTGTTGTGGGGATTTTTGTCAATTTTTCCTGTTCAATATTATTTTAGCATTTCTTCTCCTGCTAACAGCTGATGCAGACTGCTCAAAGAAATATGTGCCTGCCCTTGGCTTTGACTCATCTGAGTCCATTCAGTGGCTTCACATTTCCTAGCTTCTAGTTGTGCTCACTGAGGGGAATGGGACCTGAAATATTATTTTGAATGCTGCTTGTCTTCAAACAGCTCACTCACTGCTCCATGGCCAGAAGTACCAGATTTTGTTAAGACCTGTTGACATCAGCCTCAGAATAACCTCATTTCTTGTGCATAAATTTATGTAGATTGAGAAAGGCTTCATTTGACAGAGACCAAAGTTTCAAACTTCTAGGTAATTGCTGTCTAATTATCATAGCCTTGGTAATGTGACAAGGAAAAAGAGAAGAGGATATAAGTTACTTTGAGCCATCAGATAAGAAATATAGATCCTGTAGTACATGCTAGCTGCAGTATTTCAGTTCTTAAAATGTGTGTATGGTTAGCAGCTTTAGGCACTTGGTGCTGTCTTTGATTAGAACAGTGCTGAACTTTAGCTGCAAAATTGAAACTTCTGATTTTCTAGTACATCAGTAAGTGAAACCTAAACCCATGTAATCTGTAAAAATAAATGTAATTACTTTAGCAAATGTGTTACAGCTGGCCAGGTCTAACATTAAGGTACCTGTTTCTTATAGCTGACTAGTGTCAGAAGACAAGAGGTGATGGCTTGAGCTGTGCTTTGCAGGCAGAATGGAGGAGAAAAATTATGGCTTTGCATTCTTCTGTGTGTACATTAAAGTGAATTAGACTTTAGAGTTTTGCAGATCTGACCTCTGACACTTCTTCCCACTATTTTCTTCTGTTTAAAGCATCTTGGTGAGAGTAGCTTTTTTTGTTCCAAAATCTCTGGTAAAACTGTAGTTAAGTGGGCAGCTTCAAAATTGAACACTTGATAAAATCTTCAAGAACGCCTGAGCATCTGAAGCTGTGACTGATCTCTTTCAAGGTGGCAATCTGCTACAGCAGGAGATGGTACTCTGTTGCTCTCCATCACTGGTGCTGCTTTGGTTTTGCTTTAGCAGAATTTTTGCCCTTTTTTTCCTTGGTTATTTACCTAGCAAACATATTTGAGATTTCTGCAATAGCAGAGATAAAGGGCTGACTGCAGCAAAGCTCTTCAGCTTTGGTCAGTGATTGCTGTGGTGAAAATAAGATCATGAAAGGCTGGACAAGATCTCTCTCTGGTCAGAGCACTGCTTGCACTGGTGTGGGTCTCTTCATTATTCTCCAGACTTTGGTGTCACTTCTTGTTGTGCATAGAACCTTATTAATCTGCTATAAGAGCACACTTGTTTCCTGACCTTTTGGAAATTTCAACAGCTATTTTTCACAGGAATGCTGTGGCTTGAGGCTTAATTAGGGCCCTTAGAGGTCCTGTAATGAAAGGTGCCCTGGAAGTGATAAGTGCACTGTGATGTTATTAACTAAAGTGATGCCTACCAAGAACTAGGGGTAGATAAGGCTACCATCAACTGCTAAGCTTTTCTGTTCCTTCTCTTTGATCTTGCAGGTTTTTAGCTCTTCCACTTCAGCAGTTTAAATTCCTCCTCACAAAGAACACCTACTGAAGTAACGTGGACCAACTGATTTTTGGATCACTAATTCAAACAGCTGGAGCAAATGATTAGGTTTACAGTTTCAGGCTCAATTTGGAGCATTGGGGTTTTTAGGATTGCTTTCTGGGAGGCTTAACATTTAGGAGCAACTGTCTTGAGTAGCCAGGGGATGTTACAGGACAAGAGTACCTGTGGGATCTTCCTGAGAGGTGGCCTCATTCTTGTTCTCACATATTCTGGTCTTTCCAAGAGTCATTCTTCTCCTGTGATTTGTTACTGGGAGTGTTTTTGTGGCATCATTAACAACTCTGTAGCTTGATCTTAACCATCCTGGACCTCATGCAGCATCTGGAAATAAAAGCTGCAGTGAGGGCCTAAACTTTGTGGGGATTTTTTTTTTTTGTTTTGGGTTGTCCTTTTTTTAAAGAAGCAGAACTGTAGTTTCTGAATGACCTGCAGATAGTATGTGGACAAAATTCCTGCTCTGAATGGTTCCCAGGATAACTCTGCATTGTGCATGTCCCAAGCAACTTGTAGCTGGGATTTCTTTTGTTTGCTTGCAAAAGAAAATTAATATATCATGATGGGCAATGCACGGCACATAAGTCAAATTACACAAACAACTGAGGATTTTTGTGTTCTTATATCTGTCCATGGATAATTTTGGAAAACAAAGTCATTTAAAAACCTT
Organism: Ploceus nigricollis; assembly: GCA_013399945.1. Lineage (NCBI taxonomy): Eukaryota > Metazoa > Chordata > Aves > Passeriformes > Ploceidae > Ploceus > Ploceus nigricollis. The sequence continues at coordinate 122,799 of VXBC01011968.1, forward strand.
AAAGAATTTTGGCTGCCTTTCAGAAATGGTAGAGTTAAGTCAATAAAATGCTCAGTAGAGATTGTATGTCCCCAAACATATTTTATCTTGACAGGTTATATACTATTGAGAGCTGCAGCCATGACTTGAAGCCAAGTTGGGAAAAGAACAGGGCTGCATTTGATGGGAATCTGAGGAGGGGAAGGGAGAGAATTGTGTGTGCTCTGAGAACGCCAAACACGGAAAGCTTCGCTAAGCTGAGCTCCTGGGCTCTGTAAATCATTGCAACATCAGTAGGTCTTTGCTGATTTATATCTCTTGGGCATCTGTTTTGGTTTTTATTTTACACAAACCTAATTTCTCTGGATACATGAAAGCATGGGGTTTTAATAGAAGTTATATTGATGGGGCAGTAGCTTGGAGTCTGTGTATTAAAGTTTGTAGTTGGTATAATTGACTTAAAAAAATAAGTAAAATGAACAAGTGTGGCAATATCTAACCTCCATGACCTGGATCAAATCCATCCCTGATTTCTCTGCACTAATGTGGCTCCATTGAAGTTTGCTCATCACACATCTTGCTTCTATGCCAGTGTGTGACTGGAAAGAATAGACTGTCTGGGTAGGAGACTGGAAATTACAAGTTGTGTGACATTAGAACAGATACTTTATTGCCCTTTGGGTCCTCCCATCTGAAAAGAATGTGAAAAATACATTCAAATAGCAAGGAGGATAAAATCTGCCTGTGATATCTGTTGAAAGAAGCTCAGTAGATCTAGTCACACTGTGCAGGATTGTAACTCTGTGGGTTTATGGAGAGGGAAAAGTGGGGCTGTGGAGCAGCCAAGTGCCTTGTCTCTGTTTTAGTTAGCCTGCATGTAAGTCATGTGGAGTCCTGCTCTTTTATCCCAGTGAGAGGCTCCATGTAAAGGTGGGGGTCTGACACAGGTGTTCCTTCATCCCTTTTTTTGGGATACCTTTTGCAGTACTAAATGAAACTTGCATGCAGGCAGTGCAGAATGGAGTGGGCTGCAAGAGCTTCACTCGAGGGCAGGGAAGAGGAACTTTGAAGTGAACTTGGGAGGTGCTTTGGGCCTGCTTAATTAGCAGAATTTGGAATGGTTTGGGGTTAAAGTTGTGAAAGAATTATAGGGAATTCAAGTTTATTTCTTGGTCATCCTAGATGAGCATTAGCAAGGCTTTGGAGAAGGGAGTTTAGAAAGTCCCATTTTGAGAGCCAGGTCTCCTGAAACCTTTGCTTTGGGGAATCTTTAGTATGATGTCGATCCTGTAAGAGGACACAGTAGATATTGTTGGTTGGTGAACTCCCCTTTTACCTGTCTCCTCAGAAACCTGACTTCTAGAAGACCCCAAGCACTCTTAAAGTAAGAAGGAGCTACAATAAGAATGTTTGTCAGGCTGAGTGTCTTAAAAATAAGTATGACATAAGTCACACAGCAGTATGCACTGCCTAATAGGGTTATGTGGTGGGTTAAAAAGTTAAACAAATGATATTTAGACTTGTAGATTTTTAATTGTTTTTCTTTTATAGAAATATATTGAGAAGATATTTTGTTGTGTTGCTACTGTTAAAATAGATATTTTGGACTGTTATGGTTCAATTGATTTTAAAAAGAAAAAAACAACAACTTGGAGGAATGTTTATATTTTTCCTCCTTAGATGTTCTGTCCTTGAGTCAATGAACAGTGGCTTGAAGCTGATAAGGGATGCAGTTTAAAATGCTTGACTGCAGTGTGGAGGCAGCTGTTGGGAATGAAAAACCTCAGAGGACCACCCTTCCCCACCATGGCTGGGTGTGTTGGCCTGAGAGGTTTCATCTTTCCCTGGAAGTCTTTCTTGGTCCACTTAAGTGTTGTCAGAGGCTGGGCTGGTGCTGTTTGCACACAGAGTGAGACTGACCACTGTGGAATTGTTTCTCTTATGTGAGAGGAGAAAGCAACTCCTATGGGAAATATATTTGAATTAAATACCACATATACATCCAGTCATTACCTCAGGGGTGGGAGGCATGGAAAGCTAGTGGTGAAATGAGTTACAGGGAGAATCTAACAGGGTGTCAGGGGTAGATTTCTCCAGCCTCCCTGAGCTCAGCCAGTGCTGCTTGGCATGGAGTGCCCTTCTCTGCCAGGAGGTAAGAACCAGACAACATTTTCTTTCTCCTTTCAATCTTTGCACAGTGAGGGTGAAACTGGACTGCACTGGAGCCATTTCACAAGGACAGGGGCAGTTGTCTTGCACTGTATTGTATTGACTTCAGCTAAAGCAGGAGCAAATCCTTAAGGTCCAGGAGTAGCAATAAGGAAGTGTAGCACGTTCAATAATGTGGAAGCTGTGTCTTTTTTTTTTTTTTCCTCACAGAGAGATCCTACATTTGAGTCGAGAGCTCTCACTAGCCAAAGAATCTCCTGATTTTTTTTGTCTTCTGATGACTCTTGATTTTGAAAAAGATGAAGATGTGGGAAAATAAAAGCTATTAAAACATACCAGGAGCTTAGATACTTAATTGGATACTCAATTTGAACTGAGTTCCTTACCTTTACTTCATGACTCATTTTTAGAGAGATACCTGCTAAATGAGACTACATGACTTGAAGTTCTGGGCACTGAAAGGCACAGGGTGATGGAGAATTGTAAGGTCAGATCCAGCTGAAGTCAGAAATTACTGAGAGCTGTTGCTGTCTGACAGCTTCACAGTGATTTAAGGCACACAGAGCAATATATTCCAGCAGTGTTCAGGAAATGCTCTTCAGTTCTGAAGACATATTTTTCCACTACACCTGTGTAATAGTCATCCTAATCTTTAGTAGATTACTGCTCAGGACTTAGTGGTGTCTTTAGGGAAGCATAATGAAATCTGTGTTGCTTAGTGTCTGCTGTAACTTTTTCTAAATGGAGGATTTCATACCCAGCATCTTTCATCAGCCCTGGATTCACTCAGTTTGTCATGCTGCAGTAACCTCTCACATTCACCTTCACTGGGGGTGTTTGCAATGTTCTGCTGAAAGAGTGAAACCTGGAGTGCTGTGAAACAGTGACATAAACTCAAGAGGTTCCCCAGAGAGAAAGGAGAGTTTATTATAATGCATATACTTAGACATGACTGTGGTTGTACAGGACATCTGGCTTCTTTACTTTTGAAGCAACTTGCTGTTTCTTGTTTTCGTAGTGTCACTTGGAATAATTCCTCTAAATGCTGAACCTGCCATTGTGGGACAAATTTTGCACTTGGCTAAACATATTCAAATATTATCTGAAGCTTTCACTCCTTCAGATATTTCTTCTCCCTAGGTACTGAGAAATTGCACGATGGTGGCTGGCAGGGTGAAGAAAATCTAAAGCAAAAAGGCTGCAGTGAATCATCGATAGGTGATTGGTGCAGATTTTTGAATGTGCAAGTGTCACTGTGAGCCAGCTGAAGTTAATACTGTTATTCCTGAAGGTGCCACTAAAAGCATGAACCAGTTAAAGTGAAGTGGCATTTTGGAAGTGAAGTCAGGGGTTTTCAGAGACCACACTTCAGAACAACAGACATTCTTTTTTTAGCTTTCACTGGTAGAAATCCAGATGCATGCTTTAAAACTCTGTTTGCTCTGGCTGTAGTCAAATAAGTAAAGACAGAATATTGGTCCAGATGGGGATGCTTAAATCACCAACCCGTGTCTTAATTTCTCTTCTTTTCCTTCAGTTTATCCTCCCTTTGAAATCTGGTCACCTAAGAATTTTCCTGAATGCTGTGATCTGGAATATTTCCTTAAAACAGTATCTGCTGAGTTATTTTAGACTGCTGATTTATACTGTGGCTGTATTTGTCTCTTTAGGTTTTTAATTCTTTCTGCAATGATTCTCCATTACTGTCAAGCCTAGGGCAGTAATAAAAAGAAGCTTCTACTTGTGCTAAAGAGGCTTCTTCTTGTACTCAGTTCCTGGTTGTCCCATGTCCTCTGATTTCTATCATGACCAAACATGCTAATGGTGAGCTACCCCAGTACTTTGGCATGATCTTTCACGTTATGTTTCTTAAAATATTTAATTTATTGGAAGCTGGCTTGTTAGAAGTACTGGATGAGCAGTGTTGAAATGAAATTAATTTGCCTTCTAGAATAAATAGCCCAAACAGAAGCTTTTATCAGACTTCTGCCCTGAAAGAGCCCAGCTGTGAGGATGTGGGAAGGGATGTGTGCAGGCTTCATGCTCACACAATGGTTGGCCTTTTTTATGCAGGCTATTGGAAGGGCTGCTCATTTATAATAACTGTTTGTGTGATCAAGTGAAAAACTGTCAGGGTCCTGTCTAAGGAAATCGTGTTCCATTGGTGCAAAGCATCATCAGGTGTCATGAGGTAGATTAGTAAAAATAAATTTGAAATTTTTTCCAGCCATACAGCCCTGGACTGTTATTGTAAAATGAGTAAAGATACTCAAAATACACATTCATTTGGGTTTTCTTTCCAAATCTGAAAAAACATAGTCTATCTAAAGCCTCTTTAATGGAAAATGATTCCCAAGGGGTTAGAGAGCTTCTGGTTTTTTTTCCAGTAATGAAAAAGTTAGCACTGAAACAGGAAGTGCATATAAACATCTACTCAGCAAACACATGACACATTTATATGATGGAGAGTTTAGAGGTTAAGAGTGTCCAGTTGGTACTGGGAATGCTCCAAGTTCTCCAGGCTTCCAGTTTCATTGTTGTGTTTGAAACCTTAGGGAAAACTACAAGTACTTATCAAATATTTGCATTTATCCACATTCTTGCAAATTGCATGCAAGAATCATATTTTAGAGATTCCTTGAACTTACTCAGTGGTTGTGGAAATTCTGTGGTCTGCCCTGTCCCGTACCAAAAAATGTTGCTGTTTGTCTGGCCAAATTTCCAAAACAATTAATTAGAAAAAGAAGAAAAATTAACACACTGTAACAAGGAGAGAAAAAAAATTTCCTTACCCATGTCCCCTACTGAAAAAGGTTTTTACACTGTGGGGGTGGTGGGAAGCTTTGTCCATAAAATCAATGGTGGGAGAATTTCCAAGGTCAACAGAATATACTGTGGCTGTACTCCTGTAACCTTTCTTGTCCATAAACATGCCTTTGCAACATGAAAATACCCCAGCTCCTCTGGGATTATCCCAGAGGAATAATGGGTCAGCAGGGGAGGCCTGGCCCTCTCTGTCACCAGTTCTGTTTGGTGATCCTTGGGCAGATGGTCCTTGCGGAATTCCAACGTGGTTTTGGGAAATGTGTATCAGGCACGCTGTTCTCTTTGAACAGTTGTTGTTACAGAGCTCCAGAACTGGAAAACTCGGGGAAAAAATATGAAGTGAGGAGCAGAAGTGAAGGAGAGTTACTACTGGGTGATATTACAGCTGCTACTACTTAGAATTCAGATAAAAAGCACAGATGATACCAGGATCAGGAGGGTGGGGGGATAGTGAGTAGAGTGCAATCTGTATCATTCAATAAAGTGACTCTGTTCAGATAAATTGTTGTAATGCAGCCAAAACCAAAATCATATATTAAGGAACAAGAAAAATGGAATGAGGGGACTGTATCTTCTGTGTATGAACAATATAGAAGGCTCTAATAAAAATCAAACCTTGGTACCTCCTTGGGGACAGATATTGGCTACTAACAGGCTCTGTGATTCTAGCAGAGAAAATCCTATGCAATAGTTGGAATCTGAAACCAGACAAGTAAATTAGACACACATTTTTATGCTCAGGGTGATGAACTGCTGGAAGAACAATGTTTGGTTGATTCTTCTCTTGGTGGTGGTGAGAAAATGTGACATCTGCCTTATGTCACAGATCCCACAGTTGGTTTTTTTTTTTTTAATTCTTTCTTGTAGTTCAGAAGTCCCCTCGAGTTCTTTCTAAAAACTGATTTGGGGATTATGTGTGCACAGGGTCAAAAGTCCCCTACACAAAGTTGGAACCTTTCTGACCACCCCTGAAGAGGAAATCTATTGCAGTAGGAGTATTGAGCTTGTTTAATTAAAACCCCAACAGCAGTAACTTTGTTGCAATGGTTAATAAACTGTATTATCGAGCCTGTCTGGAGCTGTCGCAGAAAGTGATCCAGAGATGTCTGGAAAGACAAGAAACACAAAAAAAAAAAAAAAAAAGAAAATGAACTCCTACAGACCAAACACGAAGGCTGTTGGACTATTTCAGAATGGCTTTTGAGGTGCCATGCATTAAGGAACCAAAAACTGGGGGTAACCAGCAAGGCACACATTCTAGGGGCTTTTCTGGGTGGGTTCTTTCATGGGAGACTTTCAGGCTGGAGTTTATTGTAGATTTAACTTCACATGAATGACTCACATCCACTGGAGAAAAATGAGATGCTATAAGTGAGATGTACTGCTCTGCTGCATCTCCAGCAGGAGAGCAAGCTGTTTTGATAACTAACCATGATATAGGTACTAAATGTGTTCTCCAGTCACTAAATGTGCCAGTAGACAGTAGGCATGACAGAACACCTCAGTGATATAGTGGAACAAGAAAATGTTATTTAATGCTTGCTTTGTATATAACTTATGCAGAATGGAATGAATTTCCTTTGAGCTACCTGTGCCTTCCATGTTAGTTTTGTTTTTAGAGTTTTAGGAATAAAGAAATACTATCTTCCACTAGGTATTTATCAAGAGGTCAAATTAGTGACAGCTGATGAACAGTTTTGTAAGACAATGTGGGCCTGAGTTAGAAAACCAAGCCCCATTCCTTTTAGAATGTTTACATGCTTGCTGTTGTGCAGAAGCCAGGGTGGATGAGATTTTTGGTATTTTTTTTTCAAGTGTGATATGGTAAGAAAATGGGTGTGGGTGAGATAAGACTAATTCTTCTGTGGCATTTATAAACCCAAGTAACTGGAAAGGTTGCAAAGTAAAGCAGATATTACAAAGAATCATAAAATTTTGTGAGTTCTGTGGTTTAAGGTCTTTTTATTATTATTTTTGTGGTGTTTTTTTTTTCCCCCAGGTTTGCATTAATGTTCCTGAGGAGGGCTAAGAGAAAAGAATTATGAGAAATGACAGTAGAATTTAGCAAGAGACTTGAAATTGGGAGGAAATGTGAGGGAAAGAAATTAAGATAGCATTGGATCTACAAGTTTGAGATGAGGGAGGAGGAGGAGGGCAGAGCTGTCAGGAGTGATGGAGAGGACAGACAGAAACAAGGAAGATGGGTGCAGGTTTTTGAAGAACCAGTCTGAAATAATGCTGGGAAAAAGAGGGTGGGAAGGGATGAAGAGAAGATTTATAGGTGATTGGAATGATACAGTCATGGAACTGAAATACCAGCTCTGGGCACTGCTGGAGGTGATAAACTGTTTAACACAGGTTTTGAAGGCTGTTGTTTTTCCATTTAGGTGTGATGTTATTCAGCATATTTTAGACTAGTAGTGGCAATTTTGTTAATTGTGGCACTGCTCCATCTGGTGGAAAATAATTTTTTCCTGTTTAGCATGGACACTTCACATATCTGGTAAAAACTGACTGGAAAATCCACCCCCCACCCCCTTCCCCATGTATTTCAATGCCCCAAAAGCAAATAACTACACTTTAAAGTCCTGAGAGAAGAAAAAAGTAGTGCAAGCTACTCATATGATGTATATTTTTATATAATTCTCTGCTCTCCAGAAGTTTTTGATGGTTATCCACACTATCTTCCTACTCATCATCAGTGTTTTGCTAACAAAGGTTTGTCTTGTGTTTTTCTGTAAACTGTATGTAGACAGTATTGGCTTGCTGTCTTCTGTGACAGGTCTGGTTGTAATCCCACCTTTTATTATTCTTTTGGTAAACACAGAAAAAAAATGTTGGTTTTGGTGAAATTTAGGAGCATGGTGCTGCCTTTTTTTTTTTTTTAATTGAAAAGCATTAAAATATGTATAGGGTAAAATGTTTAATGTATTTCTATGACTCTGGCCCCAGGGTAGGACACATCATGGCAGAGTATCAGACTTCTGCTCTGACTGTGATTAACTGGCTCAGAACCTCGTGGAAAGTAACAGAAGGTGGATCTGCCATCACACGAGCCTTTAGAAGGAAATTTTCACCTGAATACTTGGGGTAGTTTGAGATAGACCCAGGTTTAATGTAGAATTTTTTATCTTTTTTGTGCATTCAGTACTTTTGCTTCCATTTTCTCTGCCCATGAGTTTGAGTCTTGACTTCTCAGTAGGATTCCAGGACACATTTTTAACTTGCTCTTTTGTGATTCAAGGTTATATTTCCAAATGACTGCTTGCATGGGCTTCTCTGTTGCATCTTTCATCACCATTTTCAGATGTCTCCCTGTAAATGTCAGGCCCTTCATCACCTCGATGACTTCATGTACCTCCATGCAGGGCTGGTGGCTGGGGATATTCTGCAAGTGACTTTATCTTGTCATCAGCAGCTGGGCTTTGGACTGGACCTGCTCCTGAGCAATGTAGAGAGATGGCTGAGTGATTGCAGCCCTGTTCTGTGCTATCCCACTGCCTAAACTTGCCCTCTTTGCCTGCTTTTGGATCTGGCCGTGTCCCAGGATCAAGGACAAGGGGGATATTATCTCCCCATGGCTGTGAGCTGGAGAATGTGTTGCCAAAAAAGTTCCTGGCTGCATGAAGTGTGATACCATCTCAGCATTTCAGCAAGATCTGTCACACAGCTGAAACTGCAGCCTGCTCTCGTGTCTGTTTGGTCATCTTGCTGTAAACTGTTTATGAGGATTTTTATCAAGATGATCCATCTTGAATCCCATGTGTGTCATCCCCTTTGTGATTCCAGCAGGGCATTGCACAATGACTGGCAGGGCTCCCTGATTGATAAGTCTGATAAGATCCATCTGTCTGATAAGATCCATGACTCAGGTTTGTGTGGTCACTCTCAGCTCCGTGGGAAGCTTGGTGTGCTCTGTTTGAGTCTCAGGTAGCTGCATGGCTTTAACCAGTTATTACCCAGTTGGACTCTTAAATTCTCCTTGTTCTCCTTGCCAAGCAATACATGCAATTTTATTGCCACCTTCCATTTTATGTAATATGTCTGGGTCGATGTATTTATTGCATTGTAGTATATATTATTACATATATATATATATACACACACCCACACACACCTTTCCAGGCTTTGTAGTCTGGCCAAAACAGTATTGCAACATGGACTGGTTGATGGCTTGTTGGGTTGGGAGCAGCGAATTGAAATTGACCACGTGAAGCAAAGCTCTTCCCTCTAGGTTCAGTCTGCTTTGGCAGTGTTGCCTCAAGTTGAAATAGCAGGCAAACATTTGCTGGGCTTGGAGTAAGTGACTGACACTGTGCTGTCTGTCATTTTTAATGAGCATTTAACTGTTAGATGTGAAATGGAGACAGTAGTAAGTGTAAAAGATATGATTTCCCTCTGCTGCAGTGGTTTACAGTTATGTAGCAGTAGTTGGTACTGACTGGAATTAAGTCTGGATCAAAATTTGGACACTAGCTGCAGACCCCATGCATGAAAAAAAATAGAGGAATAAATTCCTTCATGATAGCTGATTTTTTCAGAAATGCCTTTTGGTTGAAGTACTACATGCATTTTACAAAGTTCATGTACCTCTGCAGTTTATTTTAAGAGATCTGAATTTATTTGGTGTAGATTTATTTCAATTATCTAATCAGAAGCAGACACATAACTTCTTAGGCTGTCAAAGGTATTCAGGAATGTATGACAAACTTCAAAGGAATGTATAAGATCTTGCTACACATCTTACTATGCGTTTTTATAGAGAAGAGTTAATTAAATTTTCCCTTTCTGCCCAGAAATTACTTATAGGCTAAATTAAGTATGTGGGGTTGTAAGGCTTTTCAATGTTCTGTCTTTCTGCTTTAGCTTTGTGACTGATTAAACAACCAAATGCTTATCTGGATCAAAGAAATAATAAGCAGAGGGGGCATCCTTAGGGCAGTTATCAGTTGAAAACAATTTAGCTGTCAGGTATCCAAGTTCCAAGGCACAGAGCCCACCAGAGGGATTAAGCAACAGGGATTGTGTACAATAATGTTTACTTGCAAAGAAGAAACTTCCAGGAGGAAAGCAGCTCTGTTTCCCAGCTCATGTTTCTGCAGGCAGGGGTTTGCTGGGGAATAAAAGGACTGTGCCACCCTTGGGAGTCCTGCCTGGTGTTGGGTGTGGTCCCATCAGGTGGGACATGAGCTACCTGGGTACAGGACAGCATCCTTCCCTGCCTCCAGACTGGGAAAGCAGCTTATTCTTAGGTTAACTCCTGTGGAGACTTAATTTATGTTCACTTGCTGGGAGGGAAGGGGAGAAGGAAAAAAAAAAGCTCTGGTTATCTGAATATACACCATTCAAGCATGTTTGCAGGGACAATATTTCAAGTTATTAGTCTCAGCAATTTAGATAAGAGCATGTACTTTCCTACAAAAGACAAGGCACAGTGTCTTAATATTAATACCTGACACAGAGTAACCCTGTGTGATAAAGTACATAGATAGCACAACAAGGGGTGAATTAGAAATGCCTGGGAAGATATATGATGCCATTAGTAAAACATGGAGATTTATGTGTGACATTAACATCTCTAAGATAGCAGAAGCAGAATTGTACTACTAAAGCTGCCTAAATGTTTTTTTTTCCTTTCCCCCAGATGCAATAACAAAGAGATCTGAGAGAAAGGGTTATCTAATGAGTAAAGTACTGCCTACAATTTGGCAGACCCACCATTCCCTTCAGGTTTTCCTCTGTATTCTCTGGCAAATGACTAGGACTCAAATGTTTGAAATCCATGGCTGATGGCTGCAATGATGGGGGTGTTTTGGGTGTGGTTGAACACAAGAGTTGGGTTGCCCTTCCTTGGCATTGGGGTATCTTGCTACCTGCTGGGAATGGCCCTGGAGGAGCAGGACTGGCCAGCAGCAGGCACCAAGCAGAGAGGTCTCCTGGAGTTCACTTCTTAAGTTCTGACACCAGGAAACAGGTGAATTTTAACTTTGCTGGCCAGCTTGTGTGACATATTTCATTTCTGCAGGGTCAGGGGAGTGAGAGAGTGGCTTCATCCTCTCTGGCTGGGTGTGCCCTTTGCTGCTTTACACTGACAATTGGTGCTGTTTCTGTCATGCCCAGTTGGGCTCTGTTTTGCATGCACGTAGAGTTGGGACAGCAGTGATGAATCCTTGTTCAGCCATGGGGCAGTCCTGTCCTTCCTGCCAAGGGGGAGATTTTATTGTCTTGGGTTCATTATAACACAGAGAGATGGAGCCACAATTATAGCCCTGGAATGGTTATAATGGTTATAACCCTTTCATGGCCCTGGAATTTGGGAATGTTCTGTTGCCTGTTGGGAGTTTCTTGCTGTACAAAGTGAATTCAGTTAAGCAAGAACTCATTTTTTAAGAGAGAGCTTTTTTTTACAGTGCAGGAAGTTCTTACCTGTGGAGAGCCAGCATGAAAATCAGCACTCAGTCTGTATTGTCTTAAAAGCAGAGAAGAAAGAAAGAAAAACTGTCATTGTACCTTGAGGATGGAAATTTTAAGGGATAGCTCAGTGTACAAGTAGAGAATGCAAGTTTCTCTTGAGCTGACCATCACTGTGTAGTAAACTGAGGTATAATTATCTCTTGAAATTGTGCTTTCCTTCTCTTTGAACTGTTAGCATTTATGCATAAATAGAAGCTCCACTGGTTTTCAGGTAAGGCAGTTCAATATTGACAGATGATATTGATTATTTGGGGAAAGTCATCTGTTGGTATGGCGGGTGTGCAATATAATGAAGAGCTCTGTTGGGACACTTGGTAAATATCCTCAGAAATTTGGGAATCAGAAGTTAAACATGATCCCACCCTCTCAAGTACATTATTAGTTTGCTGACTGGAAAAAAAAGGTGGCTTAGAAATTAGAATAATCTCATGTTCAAATGTGGAGCCCTTTTACATTTGGTGAAGTGTAATTTATAATAGCACATCACGTGTGAAAGCACTTCATCTGAAAGGTCTCCAAGGTCTTTTCAAAGGTGAGTTTTGTGCCAAAGCTCATTGAAAGCATCACTTGGATTACCAAGACTGAAACACAGTGAGCATGAAGATTTAGTTTTAATTTACACTTGAAATGGGAGAGGGCAAATTAGAAACCTGATTCATGACTAGTGGGGTGGTTACCTGACAAGATTTTGGGATCTTTTCCTGTCAGCTGGAAAACCACACTAACATATCCAGCTGCTGCATACAGAAAGGGTACAGAGACATTTACAAATATCAGAGATGCTGACTCTGTACTTTTTGATGCCTTTTTCATTTTTATGAGAGAAGTTGACCAGAAACAGCTCCATAGTGCATAACCCTTTATTGTTCAGGGGTTTGTAAATTCCATTTTATTTTTCATAGTGTAATTTTTTTTAATCTCATAGTCTAAAATGAAACAAAACCTCACTTTTATGATGTGCAAGCATATATATTTTACATTTATTTTCATAATTTCCAATGGAAAAAAGTCCTCCAAGGAGCTGTTGTCAGGTTAATAAAGCTGGAGTCTGAGGCTCCACAGAGCAGGGAAGTCCTTGAGCTTCATTCCATGACATGGATGGTTCTGGATGCTTTACAGAAACAAAGATGTCAGGGTGTAATTTAGCAGCACTTCTTTTCAGTAGCCACACCATGAAGAGCCTGATGGAAACTCTTCAGTGAGTTTTGGATCAGACCATGAAACAGTTTGCCTACGAAACACCACAGAATTTAGATTTAAGAATAGATTTTATTGGAGACCAGGCTCTTTATATACATATAAAAAGACTTTAAAAATATGGTTGGAATAAGTGTTTGTGATTCTTTTAAAATCAAGAAATGAAGCCATTCTAGTGATTTCTAAAAAAAAAGTGAAAGTTAGCATGTAAGAAACAGATGCTGATTTTTTGGCCCTGCTGAAACTGATGATGAAGCTTCTCTCCTATCCAGTTGTAGTCCTCAGATCTGGCAGACTCACTGGTTTTCTGGCTGTTGACTGTTTTTAGCAATAACCTCTGCCCATAATATACCAGCTCACTGGATGTCCAGTGCCCTAGGCTAATTCATGTCTGTGAATCCTGTGTGAAGGTTTAGTACATAAATGCAGAGCATTTTAATTCCACATCTTGGTAGGCCTGATGCTTTGGATTGATTCCTTCTGAATGCTGTGTCAATCAGTGCAGCATAAAGTCATTCTAATAGAGAAATGTTTCAGACCTACTTATTTTGACTTGTCACTGTTGGCAGGGGGAAGAACTCTGCACAGAAACTGGTGAAACTGCTGCATTCTTCTAGAGTAAAATGGACCATTTGGACAAATAAAAACTCATAAAAATCACCAGAATGAGTGTGCATGCATAATAGAAAGCTCCCGACCAGTCTTGTTAAATCCATGTTTTACACTGTCACACAGTCATGGAATGCATAACAATAGTCTGGCTGTAGGTCAAGGGCCTGTTTGTTCTTTCATATTTCTCCTTAAGTTGGCAAGTGGACACAGTTTCTGTCAAAGAGAAGATGCCAAAAGAAAGGGCAGGGTTTTTTCCAAGTTATTTTTGAAAGGCCTTGATTCTTGGATGTCTGATTAGGATACTTTAGACCTGGCTGTCATTACCCTGGAAATCAAATGTTGCAGCAGCTTAATACAGGCAGCCAAAATCATTAAAAGCATTCAAAAAAAATTCATCTAAAGATATAGTTTTATTCAGCTGCACAAAACAGCAAGGCACCAATTGTAAGCTTAGCAGGAGATTCATATCTTCTGTCTTACATCAGTTTTAAACCAAAATTGTCTCCTTTGAAGAGCAAAAGATGGGGTTTGCTGAGTTCTCCTTTCTGCTCTCATGCACATCCACACAGGTTTCTGTAGCAGAAGTTTGTTTCTGTGCTTGGGGTTCCTTCTCTTTTATGTATACATGAAATTGAATTCTGAGCTGAATTCTGTGGGAGCCTGAGCTGCAGGATCCAGGCTGGGCTGAGTGCTTTCCCTGTCTCCCAGAGGTGAGGAGTAGCTCCACTGGGTGGAAGCACCTTCTTGGGTGTGAATTTCTTCAGCATTGTCAAGCCCCTGAAGGGAGAGGCTGCTGTGAGCTCAGGTCTGCCTGATGCCTGGGACATGGATCACTGGGTGACCCACGGGTGACATCCTTGTGTTCACAGGAGGAGACTTTCAACAGCTCATCTGTCTCTTTTGTTTTATCCTGCTCCTCAAATGTCAGCCTGGGATTATTCATGGTTGTTCCAGATCTGACAATACAGTTCTGTCCTATGTTTTCAAAGGTGATTCTTCAAATACATCGTTCCAAAGACTTGTTCTAAACTTGCTTTTTCTGCAATGTTTTGCTTTCTTTGTCTGCTTCTGGCATAAAAACTATGAAACTGAACAGCTCTAATCAGAATTATTTCTTGGGCAACTATGAAAGCAGCAGTTGGAGATACTATATCAAACTCTCTTTTAGTCCCAAAGCAAGTGTTGTTACAGTGAATACTTTGGAGTTTGTAAAATTTCCTATACAAAGATTGCCTGTTTATATGGTATTGGACTCCAAGAGATCACTTCTCCCAGACTCAGGTTATCTATCTGCAGAAAATAGATGATGATTCTGAATTACTTTCTGTAATTCCTGTGTTAGCTGCAAGGTGTCAAGTGGCTTTCTTGGCGTTTATTTTTAAAGAAATCTTTAAAAGATACCTTCTTTCTGTAGTCTAAAATGGCCTTATGATTAAGCTGCACAGGCTTTTTCTGTGTCTATCTCAAAGTTCTTTACAAAAGAGTTTGGCATCATTTTCCTTTTTGTCACTCTGACAAAATGAAGCACAAAAAAGAAAAATGATTCCTGTGACAGCACCAAACTGGAGGTGATGCCAGCCGAGTGCTTTGTCCACTGTGTCACGCTGTGCTTTGAAGGGCACTAACCTCCCCGTCCAAATAACATCAAACATGTTCCTAAAACCATCAAAATATTATTCCTCAAGGAGATAGATGGGATATGAGAACAGGAAATAGACTTTTAACAACAGCTGACAGTATCACAGAGCTGTAGCAAATGACAAAACTTTTGAAAAAATCCAGCAAAGGGTAGAATTAGATTAATTTCTTAAGAGAGATTCAAGAAGCAGCATAACTTGTGCTCTGTCACCTGACATTTTAGCATGCACAGGTGAGCCAGACAGCTATGTTGTTTTAACCCCTACTCAACATTCCTATCTGTAAATCTGCTCAAAGGGCCCCATATCCATATCTTGTGTGGTGCTATCACTAAATCTTCTTTTGCTACTGCCTGGAATTTCATTATGAACAATCACTGATTTAATACTAAACCTATGGAATCTTAAACACATCTCAAAATCTGTGGAATAAAGTGGACTCCTACCAAATCAAAAAGATGCAGTATTTTTTGTTGATACTGTGTTTTTTTTCAACATTTTCCCAAACATATTTCAACTAAAATGTCTCGAAAGAAACTTTTTTCAGTTTTTGGGTTTGGGGTTAGGGGTTTTATTAATGTTGTGTCTGTTTTCTTCACTCTCATGTTTCTGACACACAGTTTTTTGGTTGTTTGCTGCCCTATCTTGGGTTTTATCTCTAAATGTGTGGCTTTGACAGCTCTGTGATTGTGTTGTGCCTTCATATTGCCACACAACCTTCAGTGCCATCCAACTCTCAGCCTGTCACGAAGCTGTGCTGGGTGCCTGCTGTCAGCACAGCATTTGTCAAAATTCAGTATTTGAGGCTCAGTACATTTCCCACTTATACAACTCTGTCCACCTGATGACTGCCTTTGTTTCAAAAGCCTTTTTTTTAAAAAAAAAAAAAAAAGGATCAGTGACAGTCTGGTAGCAAAAGCCTCAGTCCAGGCAAAATATTGTTTGGCTTGTGTTTTATTCCTTGCATCCACACATATTGAAGCTGAAGAGAACTAAGTTAAGAAAATGAGTGGTGAAGTAAAAATTATGTGGTTTATAATATAGGCTACCAATAGTTTCAAGGGAGCACTCAGTAGGTCTGGTGGTGTGTACCAAAGCTGGATTTCATAACCTCAGGGAGTGGAGTGTAGGTGAGTGCTCAGCATGCTGTGACTGGGTACCAGAGACCCTTCAGAGCAGATGAGGCTTTAAATTCTAATTTTCTTTGTGACAAACTTGTCAAAAGAGTTTTGCAGGTCTAAGGAAAAAGGCAAAAAAACCAAACAAAACCTCTGTCCCACAAACCCCTGTCTCTTCAGAGTTTTCTCTGAGCTATAAATTCACTGCTGATATTGGCTGAGGAAATGGCTGTCTGCCCAATATAGTTGTCCCACAAAAATGTACTTTATCTTTAAAGAATCTTTATCTTTTGGTCTCCTATAAGGAAAAACATGGAGCAAAAATGTTGGGGGGGAAAAAATAAGTAAAACAGGACATGACCTTCTTTGGAGTATATATATGGAGGAATTAAAGGATCCTCAAAAAGCCTTTTTTTTTTTTTTCTAAAATGCCAATGTTTATGTTGATGATTGATTCCAGAATTGATTAGAGGCAGGAGGATAGACAGGTGGGTGGTGGAAGTATTAACCAAAAATGTCTAAACCAAGATTTTAAAAGAGAGTTCTGTCTGCACATGCAACACTCACACATATGCTGTGTTTTTGGATGCTGACAAGGAAACAACATCACCTACCTTACTTTTTTCCTTGTTACCTAATGCAATATCACACGTTGGGTTGTCATGAAATTGTTGTTAACAGAAATGGTCAGAAATTCAGCTTTGTGTTTGAGTCATGAAAGGGACTAAAGCTGTACTTTGAGCAAGGCTTGTGCCTAACTGCAGTGAAAAGTACTGTGAAAAAACAATTGCTGCCCTAGTTCAAGTAACAGACAAAACTGCTTTAGTCTTTTTAAAGTGCTGTTAGAGGAAACTCAGGGACTTCTTCTTTTAGGTAAAATGAAAGTGAAAAAGAAGTTAGCTTGCTAAAACATCCAGAATTATTTTTTTTTAAACTATATCCAATGAAAAATGACAGCTTAAGGGAAATTTTCAAGAGCACATGAGAAGTCTACAAGCTGTGACTTCTTTCTGTCACATTTCAGTCCTCAGCATGGTCAGCTGGAAGAGCTGGGAATTTGAATCCCTGTAGAGAATTTGAAATGTGCTTTTGTAAATGTGTGGGTTGCTTGCTATAGGGACACCAAAGAGGTGCTGCTGTCTGTGATGGGTGGTGCTTTTCATGCTGTCTCTACAAGTGATTGTAAATGGAAGATTCTTCTGGCTGCACTGAAAGAGATTTTTTTTTTTTTTTGCCATTTGCCTACTTTAAAATATCTGCAGCTCAGATCTGCTTGGGTTGTAATGTCTTTTGCTCCTAGGGGCTGGATAAAACCAGGCCAAGTAATCGCTGGGAACTTCTGCAACCAGAATTGCTGGGAAGCAGGGGAATTCAGCACATCTAATGCTTTCCTCTGAATCAGTGCCACACTTGATATGGTTTCAATGGGTGTTTTGGCTGCTTTTCATGCCTCCTGCTCTATTAGCCCTGAGCCAGGGCTCAAAAGATGTTCAGAAATCCAGGTTTGGTTTCTGTAGGTTTTTAAATGTTTGTGCCATAATGGGGAGAGTTGTCCTCAGCACTTTGGTCAAACAAAACTTCACAGGCTTTGCCATTTCCAGGGCGTTGCAATGAAAAAAGGTATTTTGTTTCTTTGTTTAGGTTATGGAAAAGAGGATCAAGCTTTTTCCAGTAGATTGGAAATAGGTAGCCCTCAGTGCTGTTGGTTTTGCTTGCAAATGCAAGTTTACCATCTAAGTGTTCCCATACTTAATCCCATGGGCCATGAGGATTGCCCTCTGTGAGAAACTTTTCTGGAAATTATCATTTCTCCTTGCTACAGAGAACAGGATTTCACATTGGAAAAGAACAGTGGAAAAACATAATTTAATTTGCTTATAAATGTTTAATGGTCTACTGCTCTGTTTAGAAGTAGTTATCTCTAGTTATAAAGTTATGAAAGAAAGACAGTACTGACTCCTTGAAGAGGAAGAGAAAGTTTTTATTTCCACAAATGTTTGGGTTTGGTACTCAAACCTCAATTTCTCCCACCTGGTAATTAGTTAACCAGTATATAAGTAAATATGGGGATGAGATGATCTATAGGAGGTTGAAGAAATAATGAGGTAAATAATAAGGTAAATTAATTTGTGTTGCACTTAGTGCTCCTTTTAAGAACGAAGTGCAAGATAATTGTCTCAGCTTTCCTTTGTGTGTGTCATCCAGAGATTTCTTGAGTATGAACCAAATAAATTAATTTTATAGAAGCTTTTTAGTTATTGGTGCCCCTTGACTTTGATATTTTGCAGGCTATATGGTATGAAACATTATAGAAGTATATCAGCAAGTGGATTAAAAATTCCTCTGGCTCAATGTTGTCAGTGTTTGCTCATTCATGGTATTTCACTTGATAGATCATAGAATCACAGTGGTGTGAGTTGGAAAAGGTCTGAAGTATATTTGTGAGTTTTGTTTCAATAAGAAATTCTTGAAGATATTTGGCAAAATGAATTCCTTTTCTAAAAGTTTTTTTTTAGTACCGTGCTTAGGACTACAGAGTAAAAACAGCCCAGGAAAGAAAAACATGTCCTTGGTCAGGAATGTGTGTGTGTGTGTTTTGGCTCTGCCTCAACAAACGTGAGCCTAACTTAAAGAAGGTGAGTAATCTTGTTTGGTTGGTGAGGAGAACACTTAAGTACCCTGTGAATGAGAGCACTCAGGAACGACTTGGTGTTAAGGTATCACAGGAAACAAGGCTAAGTGAGAGCCTTAGAAAGAAAACAAGATGTTCTTCTGATTAACACTGATGTCCAGCTTCAGGGCTTTATCTGCAAAACATCTCAGCAGTCAGGAAGTTACACAACTTAAAGGTGTTTCACTGTACTGTGTCGTACCTTTGAATTTATATTTTCTTCTTTGGATGTAAATGATGAGGCATTTTTTCCTCATAGCTACAGTAAGTTAAGCAGAGTTTCTGCTTGAAAGACCTGGATCACTTCATGTAGCTGCATGAATCCTGAAGGGCATTGGATTTTATTAGTGATTGGAGTAGTTTGGCATTTTATTGATGGAAGGATAGATCTGGATTTTCTCTGGGTTAGAACCTGCAACTGCAATTGACTTTAGCGGGAGTTTTATTAAGGCTGAGATAGTCCTGTAACCTGGATTGATGCATTGCACAAAGAGAACCTGCATTCCTTTCACCAGGTCTGCTGGATTTGGGAAAACCTGCCTTCTTCAGTATTTACTGTGGTACAGCCTTGGGAAGGTTCAGAATGGAGTTTCCTGGAGGAACTGCCATCTGAGCTGGTCACAGCTGTGATTTTCAGTCTTGGCAGCTCTTGAGGCAGCAAAGGTGTTTGTTGTTTTTTGTAAAAGTTGATTTTAGCCATTGTGGAGCACAGTGCTGCATGTGTCAAGGAGACTTTGACTCCCTCTTCATTTCATCACACACTACCTTCAAACACCCCCTTTGGCAGGCAGTATAAAATTGAAACAAACACCTCAAAATTCTCTAAGATAAGCAAATCCTGCCCCGACACTACTGCTTATGGATTTAGGAGAAATCCTGTAAAATTGCACTGCCACTTGCAAAAGCATGATGTATTTTTTTCAGAGCTTAGTCAAATCTCTTGCTTAAGACAGTGAGTCTAATGAATACTTAAGCCCACCTGCTGATTGTGTTGATTAGGTGGGAAGGTAAACTTGTTGGTCTAATTAAATGCTGATTGTGAAGCAAGTTTGTTTTCGTCATCTTTCTTCACCTGGTTTAACAGATAAAAGAAAATCTCTCTGCACCTTGTAATTGCAGCCTTTTGTCTTCTGAGTATATGAACATCTGAAAGTTTTGTCTTTTTTACATGGAAGGGGATGGGAGTCACCAGAGCCCCTGAGCAGCTTTCCCAGCTGGCTGAGGCTACCCCAAACTGGAGAGCTGAGTCTGTTCTCCCAAGAACTGCCTCCAGTCCTCCCCCTGAAGCATGGCTCAGAGGCAATTTTTTCTCACCACATGCTGTCTAAGTTATCATTTATCCCAGCTATTGCTTGAAGGTGGCTGTTCTACCACTGTTGCAGTCAAAGTACATGTGCAGGCAGACAAACAACCTGTCACTGATACCCATGGAAATGCAATCCAGCAGCTATGCACAAACAGCCAGAAGTTTTTGCATCTTTGACTGGAGGCAGCCAGCAATCAAGAAACTGTGCTGGTCTACAGCCAAAAGAAACAGGGAATTCCCTCAGTTTTTTTTTTTTTCCCCTCTGAAGTGATTAATGAGGGCATAATCAGGTTTGGCTCCATATTAATCAGTGCAGTTTGGATATTAAAATTGTCAGTTGTGCTGCTGATGCTTCCCAGGATTTTCTCAGGATTGCACTGCTCTGTGGTTGGGTTACAGTCATGGCAGCAGGAGCAGGTGAATGGAGCAGTTTTCCTTGCAAGTGGAAGCCACTCTTTTCCCCTAATGGGAGTTCAGATGCACAGAGTGGTCTGTCTTGTCTTGTTTGGGAGTTTCTTCCTCACAGAGGAGTCACTGGAAAAAGAGAAGGAGCAGCAAATCAGTTTAGTCAGTGGTGCAATTGTATCTAGCAACTGCAGCAAGGATCAAGATCTGTTTTGCTTTCTAGATCATCCTCACTGTAAAGGTTTTTTCTGCCTTTGGTGCCCTCTTCAACCCCCCCGTAAACACTTCTATCTTTCCAGTGCCTGTGATAACCATTGGCTTACCCAAAGAATCCCTTGGGAGCTGAAGAGGCAGCATCTTCCAGGCTCAGGGGCTTCATATCTGGTGAGATATATGC
>VXBC01011968.1:143616-162237 GCA_013399945.1 Ploceus nigricollis
TTGCCTTTTTTTTTTTTTTTTTTTTTTTCTGGAGGTATATTTTGTTCAGTTGAGACAATTTCTATCATGAGCTGCACTTCAGTGTTAGCTTAGTTTCCTTTGAAGCTCCAAGTCTGGTATGGGAAAAGGTTGTTTTGGGTTAGTGATCAGCCTGATTTGGCAGACAGTTTGTGGTAGTCCTTGATCAAACTAACTGCCAGAAATTACTTGTACGTTTGGGAATTTTCCACCCCAATTCTTCCCCCTTTTTTTTTTTTTTTAAGTGTTTTGCATGCTAAGGATTATAGGTAAGTATGTCCATGGTAATTTAGCTCTCTAAAACATTGAGAAATTTTTCCATGTTGTGGCTCCATATTAATCTCCTGGTTCCTGGAAATTACCTGAATGGGAAGGAAGTGTTTTTCCCTTGGGAAGGTGGAACTCCTGTGTCTTTGTCATTAACCCTACATGTGGTCATCTTTGCACACACAGAGGTACAGACTGAGGTAATGAGGTCAGCCCAACAGCCACACTAGGCTTTCTCTTGGTGATAGGTTATGAATATGGAGACCATTATGTGTCATTAAGATAATAATGTTGCTGAATATGTCAGCAAAGTCAATGACTCTCTGTTCCCCAGGTGCTCTGGTTTTAGTTTGATAGGGACAAGTAACAAAAATTCTGCTTGCCAGGTGGGAGAAAATTTGCCTTTCAAAAGATTGTTGCTTCAGCACTTGATAGGAGTCCTGCTAAGCAATGATGGTAATAATAATAAATGTTCCCAGGCTGCACTTGTTTTATAATTGCTGTTTAGCCCAAATTGCTCTGAGTGAGGACACTCCATCATTCTGGCTGCACAGGTGGAGGTTATGATGTCATGTGCAGCAAATTCACTGATTCAAAAGGATGGAACGTTTGCATAAAACAGTAACACAACGCAGAGGAAACTAAAGAAAACAAAAAGGATTCAAAATTTAGGTGAAGCAGCCAGTCTTGATGAGGAGGTGAGGAAAGGGCTTGCCTTGAAGGGTTTCTCTGCTTGTTGAGCACCACTCTGGAGTGACTGTCACTACCAGGGGCTGTTTGCGTGATCTGATCTTGACTTGTCCTGTAAGGGCAAGGTCTGTAAACATCCCAAGGAATTATGGCCACACCTGTGGTAGAGCTGACAGCTCTTGGGTCTGCATCCACTTCTAGAGAGTTCCTGCCTCTGAGCTCTCTTTCCTCAGTACCTTTTTTTCTCATTTCTGATGTTCACAGGCAGGTTCAAGTGGCCGAGCAGAGCAAAGTCCTGAGCACAGAGTTCATGTGGTCAGCTGTACCCTGCCTGCTCTTCTGGTCCTTGGCTATCACAGATCGTGTCAGGAGATGGGGGAGAGAAGAGGCAGTATGAGCTGGGCTTGAAGCCAGGAGGATAGAAACTTAAAAGTGAATTTGTTGGGCAATAGTGGTTCCCAAACACATTTTTTTTATTTGCACATGGATCTAGAAAGGCTCCAGTTTCAGTCCTTGGGAATAATTAAACCTTAAGCAATGATAAACAGTGCAATATTCAATTAGTGAGCTGCCCTGACAAAGGCATGTCAAAGTAAATTGGGTTTTTTGAGGCTGTTAACTGTGCTGACAGAGAGTTGGTTAATTCTTGAAGGATAATGTTTTGGGCAAATTCCCAGCCTCCAAATGCCTGCAGGCAGACTTGTCCATATTTGTGGTATATTTGAGGTCTAGTGTTCCTCCTTTGGGCCATATATTTTAAGAGGGAATTTTAATGGAAGGAAACATTGCTGCAGAGCAACAGCCTTCTCTGAAACACTTTCCAAAAAAATGTTCGGGCCAAAGGTCTTGTTTTTTCAGGGCAAAAGATGTGAATCCTCTAATATTTACTCAGTTATAAATAGCGATGGGCAAGGCTCTAAGGATGGATTCCTGGAAGATTGTATCAGGGATAGCTGTTCCCCAAACTAAGCAAAGGCAGTGGTTATCTTTTAATTGCTCCATCTTCTTTGGCACAGAGAACACCATTAGAAAACAGATAGCAAATAATGATGATAAATTTGAGGTTTTCACTCCTATTTCTCTCCAGTCCCAACAGGAACCAAAAGGGATCTTATTTCCAGTAAGAGATGGCAGTTTAGTGCTGGGGGAAATGTTCATGCTAAATGTTTTGGTTCTCCAGCCATGGCATCAGTGAGGTGGCAGGAGAAAGTGCAACCCCATGGGGAAGGAACTTACCTGGGGTGCAAGAGGTGCTGCTCTTGACCAGCTGGGCTTGGACAGGGAACTGCATTTCATTTAGGCACACCTCTCTTCCCCCATCTGTAAATAGGAGGGAAGACTTTAACTTTTCTTAGAGAGAAGCTGTTTGAAAATGTTGTTACTTTCCACTGAAAGCTGAATCTGCTTGGTGTCATGGCTAATAAATAGGTGAGTGTTAGCTAATTCCATTAACAGGTTAGTTTGCCTCCCACAGGGAAATTCAGTCTCTCACAGTGTAGGTCCTGTGAAGTTCAGCATGCAATTTATGCATCACCAAAGAGTAAACATGAAACCCAAATGGGACACAAGCCTTGCTAAGGAGCCTGAGGGCCAGAGCCTCCAGAAGTGCTGTGACACTTCCAAACAGAAGCACAGCATTTGAGGTGTCTTTACAGACTCATGAGTCTGCTGCACCACTGGACAGTCCTGGTGTATGTCAGGCACCTGCATCATCCATATGCATCCCCAGGAAAATAATGCCTAAAAAGAATTCCTAAATAATTCTAAAAGAGAAGAAAATGTACAGCATTATTTCTTGGAAAAGGAATGCAGTTTCTCATTTGCTTTCTAATTTTCTGTATCAAGAGTAAATGTTCAGTAACTGAACTGACTGGAAAATGTTTGGTAGTAAATACTAAATAATAAATGTTTGGAAGTAGCTGTGACCTCAAATATAAAGAAAAAGTATTTTTCAGACACTGATGTGCTTTTGTGTAGATGTGGTTTTTTGCTAGTACTTACCAGAGAAGAAAAAGTAAAACTGACTTCTAGTAGCTATCAGGTATCATTCCAAAATCTTGCAGTTGAACATTTATTTCTACTGATGTAAGACAGGTATTTAACTCTGTAAAAAGTTGTAGCTGGACTCTGTAGGATACTTGAAACTTTTGAGAACCGAAGAGATTTCCCACTGCAACCTGTTGTATGCTCTCTGTACCCCAGAAAATTAAAATTAATTCCCACTACTCAAAAAGAAAAAAAAAGGAAAAAAGACCCAGGGATTAAATGACAGAATTGCTGCTTTTTTTGGTGGCTGTTGGTACTATCATATATGCTAAAGCATTCCAACCAAGGGCATGTGGCTGCAATGGAATTTGATGTACAATCAGTTTTAGGGAACAGCCTGTGCCTTGTTAATATAATCCATAAAAGGCTTTCAAACTTCCTGAAACCAGTCCCTTCTGTTTCCAAGTCTGCATATGATCTCATAGGAAATGATCTGGGAGAGGCCAGCTAAGCCCTTTTGCATAATCAAGGTAGCATTGTTCTTTTAATGCCTAAAGTGAGTTGTTTCACTGATATAAACTCAATAATCTCCTTCTCTTCTGTCAACAAGTCTCTGTTATCAGGCTTTGCAATGATTTTGGTGGCATTACAAAAAAGAATAAGTGGGAAGACTGAAGTGTGATTTGAAGACTGACCTCAATAATGTCATTCATTTACTTTGTCACCCTTTGTCTTAGCTATTTCAAAAACCCTAAACCACTTGCTGCCCAGTGAAATTTGGAAGACTGAAATGCAGATACATAACAGAAGTGGGCAAGGTTTATTCTGCAGAGGGCTCAGAGGCAGGTAAGCAGCCTGTACCTTGCCAAGTTTCATAAAGGGCAGTAGTAGTAAAACAGTGAGGAAGATATCTGCCCTTTATCTAGGTTTGATATTGTAAAACCTCTCATGTGTACAATAGCAGTAGAAAAAGTGAAGAAAGTGAAAGAAAAAGAAGTCTGGTGTTGGAGCCCTTGAAAACATTGCTCTTTACACAAACCCAGAGTGCCTCATGCAGCTCATGTTCTTTTATATCCTCGGGATACCCAGGATTTCCTCAATATATTTAGCCCAAGAAGGGAAACACTCCAATGAGCTGCTGTCCCTGCAAGCCTTGTAGGGCAGCGAGCCTGAGCCTTCCCTGGCAGGGCAGGGAGAACAAAGGGCTCTGTGACTGTGCACAAGTACAATTATGGTCTAGCTCATGTCAATAGGCTGAACTAAGTGCCTAACTAACTGGCTGAAGTTGGAGTGAGCCTAAGCAGAGGGCCCTGTGGCACTCTGCTCGCTGCAGAGTTGTTAAATTTGGCACTCTGCTCTGGGCTCCAGTCAAACATTTTCTTAACCATATTAGGATATGTGGAAATTGGCCAGCCAGCAGTAGGCCTTCGATGGACTCACTGCTTGTGCTCACATTTTATAGAGTAGGCAGCCACTGCTTTGCTTTAAAACTAGCAGGTTTGATAGAATAACACAAATAGAGCCCTTTAAAAATTGTCATTGAAGTACAGTAGGGAAAAGAACAGCATTTCTCAAGATAAAAGTCTTTGTTACAACAAAGTCTGCTGTTCCCTTGTGCTTTACATCTGTAGATATTGATCATCCTGTAAATCAGCTCCCAGTATTGTGCTGTTATTCAGGTGAAAAAACAGTGAAGTGAGCCTGGTTGGCTATGACATGAACATTCCCATTCCCTTTGCTGGCATATCCAAGGCTGGGGAAGGCAAAACACTGCATTGGTGACTCTCAAGGTTTGCTTGAGTTTGGTTTATGGAGCCAAACTCCCTGGGGGTAGTGCAAGAGCAATGGGCTTGACCTGTCTGTGTTGCTTCAGGGGTAAGAATGTCTGAAACTTCCCCAGCAAGGGATAGAATATTCCACTGGAGAAATTCCAAAATAGAAAGTCTTCTGTATTTAAGTGACAACTTTTAGGTTCTTGAGGGTTGGGAATTTGGCAAGCAGAACTGTTGGTTAAGAATATTATCAGGTCTACCCTATACTCCAGTAGATTTTGCTATTAAAATTACGTTTTTTTGATCAGTAAATGTTCTCATAATTTTTAATTCACTACTGCTCCCTGTAGCTGTAAACTTTTGTTTCACTAAAATGATTCTCTGTCCTTCCTAATGTTGTTCTAACACTTGCAGACAGTTGTCACATCCCCTACTTGAAACTTATTTGATGCATCCATAGCTCTTTTAATCTCTTTGTAAGTCAGTCCCTCTCTGCTTGCTTAACACTTTTATGACTTTCTTGTGATCATCCTCTGGATTGTTATTGTCACTGAGGAAATTAGCTCTCCAGAGCTGAATGAAGTATTCCAGGTGTGATCATCTCAGAGCTCTGTTAGGGATGTCACCTTTCTGCCTGGTGTGGTTCATTTAATGTTGCATGAACCCTTTCTGCTACCACATCAAGCATTATTTGATGCCTACTACAAAAAAAAAACAAATAAAAAAAAAACCACCAAAAAAAAAAAACCAAAAACAAAAAAAAAACCAAACCAAAAAACCAGGCCAAATTTAGGCTTTTGAATTAAAAATTTTGATAACCTTTCTCAAAGATGTAAAAGTGGCTGAATCCATGCCTGTGGTTTGTAGCTCAAGGCTGCCAGGAGGGTTGGAATCATCACATCAGTTCTGAGCTTTCATATTTTTGCTGATGGTCTGTATGATCTTATCCAGGTCCTTTGACTACTTGACCCTCATGTCTGTGTTGGTGGGCAATGACACTGTAGTAGCTGCATTTGGTAAGGCTGTGAGGATTGGTTCAAGTTTGTGCATGATCTGGAAAATATAAGGAAGTGGCAATGTAAAATATTTGGGTAAATGGCTGCAGAAAACCACATTACATGACCTGTAAGCTTATGCTGTCCAGGCTTGTGGAAATTGAGGAAGGTCATCAATAAAAATCCTGTTTCTGTATAATGATTTATTTGCTAAAAGAAGAGGGGAACTAAATCAAATGACAATGGTGAACTTTATATTGAGTGTAACCTCTGCAAAGTTCACTAGAGACCCACTGGTTTTAACATGTCCAAGTTTCCTTTGTTGTTTTACCCAGCTGTTAATTTTTGGTTTGTGAGACCAGCACAAGCAAGAATACATTTGTTTGACAGTCTTGGAAGAGGAAGTAAGCCTGTCTTTTATTCAGGCATGTTTATATCAGCACAAAATGAATGCAATATCATAAAATTGTAGCAGAGCTAGGAGTGGGGCATGGAGAGAATAAAATATTGTTTTTACATATACCCTGAACTCATGTATATTAAGGCACATCACAAATGATTCTTCGGAATGTAGGTTGGTAAATCCCCTCACTGGCACAGCATATGGATTTACCAGGTTAAAAAACCCTGAGCCTGCATTCAGTTGAGGTTAATTTGTGAGGACCAGGTCTTTATTAGTGATATATACCTGGTGAGGGGGTCTGAGTACTGTAACATATCTGAAATCCAGGCTCACTCATGGGCAGTCTTCTTAACCAGGTCCAGTCCTACCTCTGTGAGCTAAGAAATGTGCAGTGATGGTCCCTGGTTTACAAAGCCATGCACCATTGACAGTTTTAGTAAGCTAAGTTTATATTTGGAAGTGAATACTCTGAGGTGGCTGAGGATAAGCAGTAGAAAAAATTCTTTCTTAGTGATAGTTCAATTTTCCACTGCATTATAGAATTTGGTGTTTGGAAGGTTACAAAACCACTTCTGTGAAAGTTACTGTCCAGGTGAAGTCTTCTCTGGAGCCAGGGATGAGGACTGAAAGGTTCATGAAATATTTAAAAATTTTAAGGAGGGTATGCAAAGGTGCATGAGCTCTTGGGGTAGGAGGGAAGGGATTTTGCACGACTTTTTCATGCCCACATCACACTAAAACAAAATAAATAGAAATGCAGCCTCAATATTGAATCCACTTAGGGAAATGAAGAAGGAAACATTTCTGTGGGTTTCCATTTTAGATCCATTACAAAAAGGACTGCTGTAGGGCTGTAGTTCAATGCAGGAAGCATTTCTATGGAATTTTGGCATTAGGTGGACTTCCCAAGAACAGCTACTGTCCAGAAGATATTCCAGCTAAAATCTTCTGAGAGCAGTTTGAAATGTTGGCACTATTTCATCTGAGGTCTGATCCAACTTGAGCTAGGAGAGGAACAGAGGAGGCTCTGATTTGGATCTAAATGGCTTCTCTCTACACTGTCCAACTTGCACATAAAATGCTCAAACAGAAGAACACCCCAAACAAGCAACCCCTCCCAAATGACCCCTTATAAAGAATATGAAAGAAAAAAGGTTGTACAGAACTTGTATTTGACTAGACCAAGACATATTTTGAGCCACAGGCAGGAGCAGAGGACAGCATCTCCTCAGCACTGAGAGGGCAGATTGTGATTGTGAGGGCAGGGGAACTTGGCACAGAAACAAAGGCG
Source organism: Ploceus nigricollis (assembly GCA_013399945.1). Classification (NCBI taxonomy): domain Eukaryota; kingdom Metazoa; phylum Chordata; class Aves; order Passeriformes; family Ploceidae; genus Ploceus; species Ploceus nigricollis. Next base: position 151,039 of record VXBC01011968.1, read on the forward strand.
ACCCACACTGCCCTTGTGGGAAGTACAGCCTGTTTTGGATGGCTTTGAGCAGCCTTAACAGGAATTCTTTCTGCCACAGCTAATTCACTTATTACTGAATTAATTAGCATCTGTATGTGGACCTTTCCCAGATTTAATTCTAAACTACCAGGACTGGGTTGAGCTCTGTGGGCAGATACAGGAATATTCAGCAAGGTGCTTTGTTTTTTTTGTACCTCAGTTTTCCTGTTTGGAACAAGCTGACCTGAGAGAACCAGGTTAGGTTCTGTTCTGTACTTGGTTATTTGGATGTCAGCACCACATACAACTGATCAATGTTTAATTAAATGCCATTCCTGCTCGAGGGAGTGCTTCCAACTTACCCAAAAATAGGCAGAGAGGGAGCAGAAATGTGGACATACTTGTCTAGAGGTCTTAGATTCTCTTTAGGAGAGGGCTGGATTTGGAGCCTGGTCTACAGAAAAGGCTTCCAGTGGCTGACTTGCTAAATCCTGCTGTGGTCTAAATATTAATGCCATTGCTATAGGCAGAAGAGATTTGATTTGAGCTAAGGAGGTCTCAGACCCTTGTAGATGGTGGCTTTGAAGCCCAGGTGACTTTGCTGAAGGGTTCACCTCTATGACTCTGAATGTGGTTGTGACAGCAGGAAGGGTGGTGTGGCTGGGCTCACGGAGAACCCAAACTCAGAGAATCCAAGCACAAGTCTGGATGAGCTGGCTATAGCTTGGACCCAAACTTCAAAGCCTTCAGTGAAATTCTAAATAACCCAATAGGAGATTTTTGGGTTTGATTTGTTTTCTTACACGTGAGCCAGCAGCATGAAGCTGAGGTCTGGGTGTGTCCTAGATCTTGCCTCTTATTTTGATGTGCATAAAAGGCAGCTATTTTGAAGCACTGCTTAATTATTGTCCACCTTTGTTGCCCTTGGGATACAATAATGGTTGTTTTGGATGTCTTTTTTTTCTCTATGCCTCCTTCCATATGCCTGTGGCATGTAGCAGAGTGAGCTCAAGGGTTACTACTACTTTTACTTCTGTTTTGGGGAGAAAAGTCTCCTTATTGCTATTTTTCCTCCCCAACTCCCCACTCCATATCCTTTCTATTTCAGAATTTTAATTACCTTGCCAACAATTTGATTGAGTAGCTTGGATATAAAAAAAGATTGTTTTATGACTCTTAATAATATGTGTAGATGTGCACATGAAGTTAAAAGTGCATCTCATGCTCCAGACTGTAAGCTGAATGCTAAGGGATACAGCAAAAGAACTTCTCCTGTTTTATCCTGCTTTTATTTGCATGCTTTGATAGGTCAATTGTGGATTTGTTTCATCTCCTCACACATATCTTACAGCCACTTTTGGAGACAGAATGCTGATGCTGGTAGAGTGGCAGCTGCAGCTGATACCAACTCATGTTATGCTTGTGATCCAAAGAAGAGTAACAAATCAGAGCTCTATAATAACAGGAAAAGGAATTTCATAAACAAATTAAATAGGTGGGGAAATTCAAGTGAAAACAGTAGTGGTTAAGGGGAGAATTTCAAGGACAGGAAATAGGTACTCAGTGAAAGTCAAAGCTGGTATCTGTCCATTGTATTTCTTTAAATGTTCAGATTGAGATTATTTTACTTTAAGGAAAAGGAATGGAATTAATGGACTTTAAAACTGTATGCTTGGCAAAAAAACCCCAAATTCTGCATCTTGAGTTCCTTACACTTAGACAGCCATCCCAATCTGGCTTTAGATAAGGGTTTTGTATGGTGGGTCAATTGTTATCTATGGTTAACAATGACCATAGTCAAAGTGTCTTGGGTTCTGGTTTTGTTACATCTGTCCTTGATTTTTGGTACCTTCTGGCTATGAGGATTTGCTGTCTTGCCAGGTGAATCCTTAGGAACCTTTGTGGGCAAGTGTCTCTGTGGAGGAGGTAATGACCATGCACTTCCTCTGTGCTGTGGTCTGGTGAGGAGCTCCAGCTTCCTGCTGTTCTTGTTGAACACACACAAGTAGCACTTAGGCTGAAACTGGCAGGTAGTATTAAAAAATATATTAAATAATATAGAAGATAGACTGGGGAAAAAAAATGTTAGTGTCTAATCCAGTTCATTCTATTGGCCCAAAGCAGAGTTTGCTATTTGATGTGATTTTTGAGTGATGTATTTTGTTCTGGAAGTGTCCCATGCAGAGCTTTGCAGCTTGCCTCACTTGACCTGTTACAGTGCTTAATTATCCTTCCCTTTACACAGTTTTCCCAAGGGTCTTAATTGGTAGGGAAATTGCTGGTGTCAAGGGACAAAATCAGTCTCTGTTGCTCCATTTTAAGCACATTACATCTTCTCCTGCCCTCAGGGGATGTGAAGGGTTTATCATTTTTTAATATATGTGTGAAAATTACTGGTTTTTAGGCTTGGCAAGCCTGACTCTTCCAAATTCTCCATGGACACCATGTTTCCTAGAGCTCTGGAAACTTTGCTTGCTCTCTTCCAATAGTTGCCCTATTTCCTGAAGCAATGTATACCTGCAGATATATTCAGGTTTCCAGCCAGGAACTGACCAGTACCCAAGAGGGAAGGAGTGCTGTTTGTAGCTGCTGTCTTTCCAAACATATGACATGAGTGTGATTTGCCACCAGCCCTGGGTTATAGTTTTTTGACTCTTTTTTTTTTAATATCTGTCAATTACTGCCTCAGTAAAACATTACCTAGTGAAAGCAATTATCAAGCCACTATCATATTTTTGGAGAGATTTAACCCACAAATTGAGAATGCACAAAGCTGAACATGGCCTAATTTTGCATGTTCTGCCTACTTGTCTCTTCACTTGTAATTCTTAATTTTAATGGATTTTTTTAAAGCTATTACTAGCAAGATTTGTGTCAATGAATATTGTCAGTGATCCCTCTGGTCAATGGCTTGGGCTGCCTGACACATTCAGCCACATTTTGGCTTCATCTGCAGTGTCATGCTGAAAAACAAAATACACTGAAATAGGGAGGCAAGCCCTAGAGCAAGGAGGGGAATGAAAATGCATGCATGAAATGCTGCACTGAGGTTCTTGCAAGTGCCCAGAAAAACAATTAGAGAAACACTTTGGGAGAGCAGGATGTGTCTGGAGCCAAGTTTCTTCAACACCTATGGGTGTGCTTCACATTAATTCTTAATATCTGCTTTTAGAAATCTTGAGAAAGAAGAGGTAATGCCATGACAGAAGAACAAACATATTTTGTTGAAAGTAGAGTGAGTCCTGTGGAAGATATCATGTTATTAAAATGGAAACCACCTCCTTGCATGTAAGAGGGACAGCTTAAAGCAAGGTGCTTGCTCCTCTAATCCCCCTTGCAACATCATGACTTAAAGACTTTGTAGTCTTTGAAGTAAATTTCCCATAGCAGTGGGAGAATCATCCTGATCTCCTCCAGCCTGGCTTCCCAGAGGCTTCCTGAATGCTCAGATGGTTGTTAATGAAGAGAACAGGTCTTATAAATTCCCTAAAGAAGTAAATTGAGAACACCTACATTGGTGTAGCAAAGGGATTGCCATGGTTTGAGCCTGCTGAATTCAGAACAGCAGATTTGGAGGGAAGGGTTCATCACTGTCCTTTAATGCCAAGCTGTTCTTTCAGTTCAAGCCAGCTTTTTCCACTGAGAGGGGGAATGAAAAAGAATGCCTGTCAGTGGAAATATGCAGTACAGAAAACAGCTTTGGAAATACAAGGCCTAGGAAATGTAAAATTGGACTCGTTACTGTCATGAAGCATGATGGTAATAATTCACAATGGATCTGTTACTGTAATGAAGCAGAGGAAAAGCTCTAATCCCCTGAAGAATACAAGGGGTTTTTTATATTACTTGCCCAGGGGTGGGTGTGATGGATGGGGCCAGATATCAGGGGTGTAAATCTATGGGTTCAGTGTGGGCAAAGCTGAATCTGGCCAAGTTTCTCAGAAGAGACTTCCTAAAGGGATGAGCTTTATTGTGCTGGTGACTTCCCAGCCACAGCACTCACCTTCAGAAATATCCAAGCTTCCCTCTTAGGGTGATAACTGATACACTGTGGATTTTCACAGTGCTGGGAAAAGGAAATACCTGCTGTTTCAAACTTTCCCATGCACTGTGTGGATAAGGACATATGTTTTTAAACTCACCACCTTGTCTTCCTTTTGAATCTGCTGTGAGTTTTCTATCTGAACCTTAGGAATATTTTGTGCATGGTACTGTGGTGAATATGTAGACCTGAGCTGGCTGCTAATTATTGTTTATAAAATTCTGTTTGTATATTTACAAAATGGTAATTGAAATCCATGGAAACATGAAACTGACTTTCAGGTATGTTTTGAGCCAGGACCTGAATTACTATAAACATATAGATAAGTCACTTGTGCAAAGGCAGATATTTGTTTCCCTCTTCACAGTGAAAAGAAGTGTAAATACTGAGCATTTACTTAGTAATGTAATATTTTTGTAGATTTGTGGAAAAAAAATCAAGTGTTTTCCTTTTCCCTCCCCACCTTTTCCTCTGGGGCATTGTTAGAGTCTGTCTGATCCATGGAGATCTGATCCAAACCTAGGGAACTGAAGCTTTTTTTTTTTTGGATAAAAAAAATAACAACAAAACCTGGGTTTGGTCATTTCCCCAAGGCTCAGGAATGCCAGTGATGTCACTTTTCTTTCCTCAGAGCTGCCTTTAAGAGTTCATCTCTGTTACAAAGGCCATAATGGATATTCAAGAAACATCCCAATAAAACTGTGGCAGCTGAAGGCTCCATCTCATCAGTAGGTCATGGTTCAGTGACAAATTGTCCATGAGGGCTCATAGTTGGTTATCCTTAAAATTACAGGTGAAGTGTAGTGCTCTTTCAAGCAAGAGGGTGTGAATGAAGGAAATTAACTGCTCAGAGTTATCATGTGGCATGAAAGCCACTTCCATCTCTGCCCTGGAACCTCTGTAAACACCTGTTAAAGTCTTGTATGGCATCAGTTGTGTATTTCTTGTGTTTTCATCCCATAACATATACCTACTCTTGAAATCTGATTTAGATGACTAAAATACCACTGCAAAAATGGAAAAAGGGAGAATATTTTTGCATACCTTATAAGTGATAACAACAAGACCTCAGAAATGATTGTCCCTGTTTTGTAACTTACTACCTTGATGTTCCTGGGTGGATCTGTTAGATCAGTGTTAACAGAAGTGGTTCCTTTCATCCTGCTGGGAGTGGTGTCAGTGTTGTGCTGCAGTGATGCTGCTAGGAAAAATTTTGGTAAGGCTGACATTAGGTTTGAATATCATGGCTCCTGTAGATCCAGCAGAGGATTTTCCTGCCCCTAAATATGACCAAAGTAAAAGCTAAAACACGTGGCCAGTCAGAAAACCTCCACAACAGTGAGCACTTGGCAAATAGCCGGATTGGAGCTTTGAGGATTGAAGTTACCCTCTCACTGTTCTATAGCTTTTCCACCTCTCATGTGGGAGCTGGCAAATATGTGAATTCCCTGGGATTTGATGTGTCTCAGAGGGAAGCAGCATGAAGCAGATTTCAGCATGTCCTGTTGTTGAGCTCTCTCAGTTTTAGGTGGGTTGTACAGTGCTGGCATGATTCACCCTGAAGTTTGTCTCAGGCAACCTTTTGGTTCCTCTGTTGGATCCTGAATGCTTCATGGTTGATTTATCTGAGTTCACAGAGCTTTCTGTAAACCATGGAGTTCTAGAGAGAAATTTATGGGTTTGAAAGAATAACCAGCTTCGTAGGGTAAATGGCACTGTCTCTGATTACTGTAAGAAAGGAAGTTTTGGGTTTACCACTAATTGCAGATAAAAATTAATATTTGTGAAGGAGACACGTATGATTTATTTATAAGTGTTTTCTGTTTCCATAATGAAATTTCCTTTGGGTTTACGTACAGTCATTTGGAGGAAAAAGCAGAGGCCTGTGGCTCATTAGTTTCTGGTGGTTGTCAGAAGCCATTAATCAATTGCCCTTTTACCAACATAGGTCCTAATTCAGCAAAGCATTTAGGCATATGCTTAACTATAAGCATGTGTTTCAGAGCACTTTGCTAAATCAGGGCTTTAATGTGATTCAAGCTTGCTGCATTTTTTTCCAAGTTTAAGTTTACTCTGAAATGACAGGAGTCACCAATACATCAGCTAAAGTGTCATGCACCTTCCTCACCTGTCTTTCTAAATAGTCATATGTAAGGGGGGAAAAAATGGGTCAATTTTCCCCTCATCTTTTTAAAATCCTACCTCAAATGGGGACTACTGTCCTGAATAGTAGGGCATGTGAATAGCAGCAAGCCAGGAGCAAGGGGAGTGAAATGTGGGGAAAGCAGTTTCCACTTGATTGTTTTGTTCTCTCCAATCTCTGTTTTTGCTAAAGGCTGCTTGGCTATGAGGAGGAAAGAGGAAGGCAGCAGATCTATGTTTTGATACAGGCAGATGAATCCTGGTATGCAGGATCTAATAAGTCTAGGTAGATGCATGCATCTTAATCTACAGAGGAGACAAATTCAAGTTCCCCTCACTCTATAATTCTCCCAAATGCTTCTACTACTCTTGTAAAAATTACAGTGTGACTTTCAGCAGTGACTAAAGGTCAAGAGTGAGGTTTCTGTGCCCAGTCCAAGTCTTGTCCCCTGGAAAAGGAGGCAGTCCAACCACAGCTGTCCTGCAGAGAAATTCCCTGGAAGGAGCAGCACCTCAAGTGCTGCTGTAGTAATGCCAGCACGACTGCCCTCTCCCACCATGTCCACCCTTCTCATTTTTTATTCCAGTAAGGGATCAAAGGGACCTGGGTTTTTTCTTTACCTTTATTCGTGTATGATTCATAATTTAGTAGAGATGATTGAGAGCTCTCAGAAATTACAGCAGTAATAGACCAATATGATTTTTTATGGTTCAGCAGGAAGCTGCATATCTGGAGAGTAAAGGTAACCAGCCTTATAATCCCTTCAGGAGTTGTTTGGCACAGGAGAGAGTATAGCCTTTGGGCAATTTTCCCCCATTCTGTGAAAGCCAAAGTGACATCCATGTATCACACACAGTCTTGATTCATTTCAGACTTTGCAGTAGGGATGCTGCATGTTGAATCAGCAGAAGCACTTTTTGAGAAATATCGGTTTCCTGTGGATTTTCTTCTCTCAAATGTTGCTGTCATTCAAACTGGTTTTGCTTGTGAAATCTGACATCATCTCAGCCTGAGGTTGTATATGGGAAGGAAAATGACTTCATTGGTTCATGTTTCCATTTTCTTCCCTTTCTGCATTTGACAGCAGCAGGAGCACATGATGGAATGGTGCACATAAACCTTTGCTGTGTGCATTGCACAGATGGAAATGACAACTGAGCTTTGGCTCTCAGGCTGAAGCAAGGCCTGTGTTGCTCCTAATGGACCTTGACTCTGCAGCATGCAGTCAGGCAGTCAATGGATGAGTGTGGAAAATTTTGCGTGCTTCCTTTGACTTTCTATTGGTATTCTTTCTATCCCGGGGAGAAGAAACCAAAACACTTTCTATTTTCTGTATTAATAGTTTTATACCACACTTAGGGGGAGCTTAAGCACTGTTTGTGTTGAAAAGCATTCCAAGGCCTCAAGGACTTAAAATCTGATCAGATGTGAATCAAAGGGCAGTAGGGGAAGAAGCAGCATTGAGGTAACCCCCTGTCCCCAATCTCACCCCAAAATCACGTGACAGAGTTAGGCAGAGAAGTCTCATCTTGAGTTCTAGGTCACAACTTTCTCTTGCTGGTAAAAGGATGTTTTTTATAGGTTTTGGCTGATAATTGTGGTAGTGGCTTTCTCCCCAGCATGCTTTATCTCTGGAACCCTGACAAAAATTGTCACCCTCACCAGCTGTGGAATCTTTTCGATAAAGATTTTTTTGCCACTCTAGAATGAGTTACCAAGACAGGTAAAAGCATAGGCTTTCTGTGGTACATTTTAAAAAATTATTATTATATATTAAATTATTAATATATATTATATATAATATATACTATATATAATAATTTTTTAATAATAACCAAAACCCTTTGAATGGTTTTGGTTTCAGAAAGTTAAAGCAACACTTAAGGAGTTTTTAAGACAGCTCTCTTTTTTCTTCATGCTTTGTTCGTGCAGTTACTTAGAATCCCTCATTGTCTCATGCTTTTTAAGAAGTTTAGGGGGCTTCACACCTCTTACCTCTATGACTTGCTAAGCACTGTGTGTTTGAGAATTGCAGCTTCATCAGGAGCAAAGTCTGTGGGCTCTGTGCAAAACTGTCCTTACAGATGCTGAGCAAATATAGATGGTCTTGGAAAGTGTGAATCTTTAGCCACCCATAGAAGGCACTTTACAACAGCAGAGGTTAGATCTTGAATAATTAAATAAAATAAAATGGGTGTGTTTTTTTCCCAGTCTGTGAAGTTTAACAAAGGAAAAGGGAAAGGATGGTCAGGCAAGAAGGGGAGAAATGGTGGGATATGTGTGATTAATACAGTTTTAACTTTGCTGTCTCTGATGACACAATGCAGTGATGAAGTGGATGTATTCTGTGATTTATTCTCTTCTACTTTAAAGTAGTGGAGCTCTAAAAATGACTAATGAACCTCCTTTCAAGGCTCATATCTATGACCTAATTCATATGTGCAGGAATCTTGTCTTCCTCTTAACTGCTGCATAAAGTTGAGGGTTGCTCATCTACAGAGCATTAGAGGCCAAAGCAGAGACCCTGGACAAGTTCCAGCACTAATAGCTGCATTCCAGTGAAAACAGGAATCAGATGTACAGTGCACATGATAGTCTAATTGGCAGATGCTATTTACCATATGTTAATTGCAAGCTGTATTATAAGCTATGATGTTGATTAAGGCAGCAATTAGAGCAGTTCCCTTGTAAGATGCTGAGTTTTTGAAGATAATTGTTCCAGTAGATACATTTTTATCAGTGTACCATTAAAGTTTATTCTTTAGAGCAAAACCTTATTAATGTGTATTTTTCCTAACCTCAGTTTTGCTTTGGAGTAAAACCTTATTAATGTGTATTTTTCTAGTTTCTCCAGAAAAATTCCTACCTGAGGAAGTGTTCTGCTGTACTTTATTTTAGACTATGGAAGATAGTATGGTGTGTATGTTTGCATACTATCTTTGTGCTACATCTGTTGCAAGATAGATCAGTGTATATATGTGTATATAAAAGTCCATTTGATGCAACCATCTGTAGGCCTAAATAGGGATTTTTCTCTGGAGTTATTAGAGGTGAATGTGATAATACATGGAGCACCATACCCCCAGTGGGGATGCTGCTATATAAATGAAGTTCAGCTTATGTCTTGTGGACAAATTATAGTCTGGAGGGTGGAAATCAGTCTTTGGATTGTGCAAAGCATGTGAAAAGCCTCATGTTGCACTGTCTGTGTGGTGTTTGGTATTTCATAGTAGAGGAAAGAGCAGGGGAAAACTGTTTCAAGAAGAAGATCCAGAAGGTGTTCTCATCTTTCAGACCAGCTGAACAGACATAATCCTGTAGTTTTCTCTGGTACAGAGTGATCCCAGGATTTTTGCTGCTGGAGAGACCAGCTGCACAGCCATGGTAGTTTGTATTGTTAAGACTGAGCTCTCTTCAGCTGAATCTCACTGTTCACATTCTTGAAATGACTTCTGTTCTGGTAACTGAGCTGGCTAACCTTCACATGGGACATCTAAAGACATCCCAAAAGAAACAGAGCTAATTATCTGGTTGCCCTAATGATCCTGGTGTGGAGGTGGGACAAATTGCAGAACCAGAAATCCACCATGGATCCTATAGCCTGCAGTCCTATTCTCAAAAACATACTGAAACCCCCATGGGCATGAGCTTGTGACTACAAGAGGACTTGTCCTGTGTCACCACACTTCCCTCATGCCATGGTACTGAGATTTCCCTCAGCATTTAAGTTGGAGAAAAGCTGATTTTCTGCCATTGTCCAAGTAGTCACCCAGCACCATGTCATAATAACAAGATTTTAAGCTGAGCAAGCAGACATGATGAAAAAAAAGCTCTTTTTTCTCTTCTTAAAAAAAGTACTTCACATAATCCATAGTGAACAGTGTGTATTGCTTAGAGAGACCAGTTTATATCCATTCTCTCAAAGTGCAGGGGACTCCAAGCAGAGGCAATCACCATATTGAAAGAGAGGCTACTTTGATTTATGTCATCTTCAAAGTGTTTGGGCTTCCAGTCACACTCCAAGCTCTCAAACTGAAATAACTATGTCTGCCCAGGGATTTGTCAGGGCTTAGCTGCATCTGTTCAACATTGTACTTCTCATTGAAGAAGTGCAACTTTTTCTTCCTAGAAGAAGCTGTTTGTGTATTAGCCAGAGGCTGCAGTTGTAAAGGCAAGATTGAACTGGTGAAATGGTAGGTGTGAGGTTTTTGGTTTAGGGTTTTTTGTTTATTTCTTTTATTTTCTTTTTTCCCTCTTTTTCTGCTCTAAAGTTTACATTGATGGTGTGATCCATTGTTTGGCTGTGGACTTGTCACCAAAGAGGTGTGTGCAGGGTACCAAAGAGAGCAGACCAGCCCACCACTATGTACAACCTGGCAGTCTTTGTATTGAGGCAGGTATTTAAAAATGGAGACAAATCTGTCACATAAGTAGAAATTTATTATAGACAGCTTTCTCATGAATGTCTGCCTGAAAAGTTATTATATCTGGCTGGAAGGTGGAAGAGTGGCACACTCTTTGGGGGCTGGGAAATCCCTGTGTCTACATTAACTCCATGGAGATTTTCATGTGTGATCTTCAGAGATGTTTGGTCAAGCACAGGTGATCCTTTTGCAGCTCTAAAGGGACACCAAAGATATTGCTGCTGTTTTGTAGGCTTAGAACAAAACAATACCTGGGACTTGTCTGAACCTTCTTCTGTTTTCTATATCCTCTTCTTCCCTCCATTATTTTAAATGATTTAGATGTCATTTATGGTTGTATAAAGAGGCCCTTCAACCTGTGTAAAATGTGTGCTTTGGTTCTGGCTCAAGCAAGGAAGCTGACAGCAATGGATTTGCTGTTTCTGGAGAAGGCAGCAGTTTATCATCTTCTGCCACATTTGTCACTGCCCTCTCTCCCTTTTCAGAGCATACCACTGAAAGAATTTGACAGAAACCAGTTTTGTGTTTCTAGGAAATGAATAATTTGTTTCTTTGTTTCTTTCAGAGAAAGGGGCTTTTTTTTTTTTTTT
>VXBC01011968.1:162278-246850 GCA_013399945.1 Ploceus nigricollis
AAAACCAAATAGTACTAAAAAAGCTGTTTCACTGTTTGGCACACTGGGAGGCCCCCATGTAAGGTCTTCATTCACAGAACATATCTGTGGCTGTACAAATTATTTTCTTTCTTTTATAATGAGCCTTTTGTAAAATGAGAACAGAAATTACTCCTTCCTTCACAGGTTTGTTGTGAGAGTGAAAACTTTGAATCACTCATTATTGCAGTGGAAATCCTATGCACACCACAGACAGAAACAAAAACTGCAGTGGGGTTGAACGTTGACTAAAAGTGAGGAGAAATATATTTGTGATTGTGTATTGCAAGAAACCATGGAGATTCAGCCAGGTGAAGAGATAATAGAGTATTACCTGAAGCCTTCTCTGTGTGGAGTTTCAGCTGTGTTTTCCTCATGCTCTTTTCATTTCCCACAAATATGCCCAGAGCAAAGCCATGAGCGGGACTGGGATTTGCACTAAAACTGCTGTCCAGTTTCTGGCACCCTGGGTGGAAAATTCAAAGTAGCCAGACATTAACTGGGAGTCACCCTGTGCCTAAGTGAGTTGTCACTGCTCTCACCAGCACTCTGCCCAATTTCTGCAGCACAGAGCTGCCATTCCAGGCATCGAGCTGCAATTGTGAGCTCGATGGGAAAAAGTCAAGGAGCACTGTCTGGAGGAATGATGTAGGCCAGTCCAAATTCCAGTGGAGGAATCCCTAGATGATAATTTTTTTCAAAGGTTTCTGATCTCTAGTGGGTAGAAGTCAAAATTAGAAAAATATCTGAGATGATGAATGGCCCAGAGGAGAACAATCTAATTGTTCTGACGAAAGCTGTTTTGGAGATTAAACTCAGAGCTACAGCACCAGCCACTGAACTTCTCAAACCCTCATTCTTCTCTTTCCCACCCCAACTTTGATTATCTATTTTTAATCTCCCGTTTCTGGACACACAGGTAGAATGAGCCCTGTTGCAAGAAGTATTTTGTTATCATAAGACTTTTTGTGCACTCCTCCTATCTGACAGTTAATCAGCAGAGATTCCTTCTCTGCTGGTGTGTGGGCCTCTTTACTAGACACAAGATCATGCAGTGCAGAATATCTGTCTTTTTGGTGCCTGAAGAGGGGAGAAGCACCACTGAGGATCCTATATTTGCTAAATATATATTCTAAATAGAAAAGAATAATATCATAATGCCTTGAAGTGACACCATGCAGCTGCAACAGCTGGAGGTGCTGGAAGAGCTGCTTTGGGCCTTGGTGTAATAGACTTATCCAAGTGTATTGCTAAATCTGTCTCATTCCCTTTGTGCCAATTGTTCTGCCCATCTTTTTCACCTTCTTTGATGCCTGTGTATCATTGCTTCTCTTTGTTTTTAACATATTCTTTCCATTGCTTCAATTTTCCAGGTTCTCTTTCGTCCTTGTGTTGTGTGTTCTGGGTGTGTTTTTATCTGAAGCACAGTGCAGATTTGTTTCTACAGCTATTCCTCCTGTCAGCTTTTTTTTCACTGATCTACAGGTGGTAATGTTATTTTAAGTGTTCATAAAGGAGATGAAAGCTGTGATAGGTAGTGAGGCCTAATAAATTTAAAAGCATTGGGGGCTGTAGAGACCAGAGATCCTCTCTGTTGCTTACACCAAAAGAAATGAACATAAACTGGTGGTACCTCCATGTCATTGTCACAATGTGGCAGTTCTGATGGAGCAGGGCTCTGCCACTCCAGATAAAATTATCCTGCTCTCAGCTGGGAGAAGTGTTAACTTGGCACCCACAGCGTGGATGAATACAGGCAGCATTTCTGCTTCATTCACAGATTTTCAACAGGGCTGGGAAAGGAAGATGGAAAAATATTATTTCAAATAGAAATGTGCTTTAAACTGTGTTTTTGTATATTATGGGATAGGAGAAATTAGTGGAGTGGGTGACTATTGTTTAGTTTTGTATATTTCAACAACTTAAAGATCAAGGAAATCCTGATTTGCCTGACAAGAGGGTTCTGTTTTTAAATAAGAAATACATAAAATTTAAGCATCAGTCTTCATTCCACATGGTGAATGAGTTCTGATGTCTATATGATACTTTTGCTGTTTATCAATCTAATGTGACCCTTATAGAAAGGTTGCTTTGGACAAATGGATCAAGACATAAAATTAATAAACTCTCCATGGGTGTTGCTAACAATGAGAGTTGGCAGTAGACAACATCAACTAGTTTCCCATGAGCAACAAAGAAATATCAAAGGGCTGTAAATAGCATTGCATTTTCTGTTTGCCAGATGAGGATGGGACATGTGGATGGACTTGAATGTTTTGCCCATTTTGGCACATGCTTGCATTTTCAGTGGCTTTAGCTGCTGGGTCTGGGATGTAAAAGACAAAATAGTGCTGTTAAGTGGTGAGAGAAGCCTCCCAGCATTTTAAAACAGCAGATTCACTGTTATTCTTGCTGCTGTGACTGTTCTTCTGAATAAAAAGACTGATGGCATTTCTTAGTTTATTACAACTCCTTCCCTCTAGACAAGATATTCTGTCTTCCCCTTGCACTTTTGAGGTTTATTTTGGTTTCCCTGTCCTGCTCAGAATTTGTCATTGTACCCTCCCTCCTGTTTGAAGGGGAATGGAGGGAACCTCCCAAAGCTTTTGCTTGAGTTTGGTTTTTAGACTGAGCTGTTGCAGACCTCGAAGAAAAGCAAAAACACTGTGAGAAGGACACTAGAATCTCCTCAGTAGTAAGAATTAAGAATTTTCTAATTTGGTAGTCAAAGAGTCACCCTACCTGGAAAAGACAGTTTAACTGAGAAGCCTCTCTGACTTCTCTGTGTTCATGTAACCCTTAGACTTTGGCAGCAAATGACCATCTGAAAGATAAAACCATCCCTCCAATCATGTTTAATTCAATTAAAATCTATTCTTCCAGGGAAATTGGTGCAAAACTCAAGGAGGCTGAAGCTCAGCATGGATAGGGTCTGCCAGTGCCAAGTTATTTGTATCACTGCCTTTCTCTTATTTTCTAATTTTGTGTTGCCACATAAGAGTTAATGTTCATAGAATGTTTCAGCGTCATGCTTTGATGCTTGGATACCCAGAATTCATTCTGTTGTGTACTGCTGGTCACTAAACTGTTGAGTTATTTTTATTTTGTTGGAAGGAGGAATAACATTTGATTTCCAAAGGCCTTGTCTTTTTCTTTTTTTCTTCCTTTTCTTTTATAGCTTGGGCAACAATGACTTGAACTCTGACTAGTTGCAGTAACATTTATTTGTGAGCCAGTGTCCTTGAGACAAAACAAACACATTGCTTTGCCTAATGTGGTTATCTTTCCTATTCCAAAAAATACGCAAAGCATAAAGAAAAATGTTTTGCAACCTCGTATCCTCTTTCTCCTGTGTTTACTGGTGCATGGCAAATAATATGCATTATGGTATTTAGTTAGCTAAGCTTTTGCTCTGTGGTCAACCACAAATTTTCTCTGGAGTCAATGGAAGATTCAAATACTGGAGGAATCTGGATTTGAGTCAGCAGATACTGACCAGTGCCGGGTGAAAAAATATTTCTGTCTTTAAATTTTCATGAATTCAAAATCCTTCTGAAAATTCATGGGGATGCATAGAAGGAGCGTGTTAAGTAGAAAAGCAGAAAGAGACACACTTCCAGTCTAATTTATTTTCAGATCTCCTTGCAAGATTGAAGGTTGAAATGCCACTCTGTGCAGCTGGGGGTGAATATTGGGTCTTTCTCTTGTGAAAATGTGGGTGCATTTGTCATTTGTACTATGCTGCTACTGGTCATGACTCTCTTTATAGTTGCTCTGCACCAAATGAATAATTAAATAATTATTTTCCCTTTTTCTTTTAATGTAAGCTGGAGTGATTCCAGATGGTCCAGGCAGGAAACAATCCCACTCCTGAACACCCTTTAGGTTGATGACATGATGGTACTTAACTGAGATGCAGGATGTACATGCAGCTATTTTTACTTCATCTGAATTCTCCTTTCTCACCACTTAGCTTAGTGGTGAGTGCCTAATTATTAGAAGTGGCTTTCTTTGATTCAGTTAGAACTGATGTATTTGCTCAGCTGAAGATGGATATTTCTACAGAAAAATCCATTTCATTGATCTGGTTTGGGGAGATTTGTCCCATCAACTCCTACGTATTTTATCAGAACAATTGCAACTGCCTCTGGATACATTTTTCATATGAGTAATGGCTTAAAATATCTTAAATAAAATGTGTAACTAGCAAAGCAGATGGTGAATGAGAAAATAGGTGTTGGTTATGCCTGATAAGATTTTGAAATGTGATGTGGAAGCTGTGTAGAGAAGAGCTTTGTAGCAAAAATCTTCTGTGAGGTCAGACATAATAAAAGCACACAAGAGATGAGATGTGTAAGATGAATGAATGAAAAGCTATGGGTAAAGAGGCTAATGAGGTACTCAGCCTTTAAAAATAGTTAACCTTTGAGTCCTTGGAATGTGTGAAAATCCTGAACTGAGTCTTTGGATGCTTTGGTTTTTCTCTGCTAAGTGACTCCACACTTCTCTTTGTCAAGTGAGGACTGCAAAGAAAAAATGTAAAACCTTCACTGGTCTTGGACACAAACAAATTTCATAAAAACCAGGACAAACCCCTAACCAGATGTGAGCAAAAGCTGCTTTAGTGTCAAAGAGAAGCAAGGCTGAACTTGGAAGGATTAACATGGCTCTGCTGAAACCTTCATTAAAAGTGCTGTCCAAACAGGGTTTTTACCCTTCACCCATGTGCATTTTAGTCATGCATACTTGTACAGCTAGCACGGACCTCAGCAGCAGAATACAAAATAATTAACAAAATTAAAATGGTAGTCTGACTATTTTTAATTAAAGAGGTATTGGTGTGAGAGAAAAAGAATGCCTTAAAAATAGGTGGTTCTGTGTGGTGCTGCAGACTGAGCTAAATTTCATGACCATGTTCTTTTTTGCAAAATCTATAAATACTTTTTTTGGGGGAAATGGGGGGAACAGGGAGGGGGAGGGAGGTTAGGAGGGGAATGAGAATGAAGTAAAACAAAATTCCTTTTTNTTTTTTTTTTTTTTTTTTTTTAATGGAATGCTAACCAATCCCTTGGCAACAAAGGCTATGTTTATTTTTAATTAAAAAATAACATAGCTGGGTTGACTTCAGTTTTCCCAGCTGCTATTCTTCCATCACAACAGCTCTCTGGCCTCTTTTCCCTTGCTGATTTCTTTCATCATTTGCACTTAGCTTGTATGTGTTACATGGATTTTATGTAATATTTCCTACCACTGAAAGCAAGACTAACAGTCTAAACAAGTAGCTGGGGCTCAGTCTTGATTCTCATCTACAACACCTGAGCATGCCCTTCCTTTTGGAAAAGTTATAGGTGTGACCAGGATAACTTTTTTTTCATGTGCACATTCCTTGCTGTTTATATGAGGAGAGATTCAAAACTGCATTTTGAAGTTATGAGTTGTAGTTCATTAAAATAAATGGAGTGGGTTTGGCAAAGCTCAGGTGTCACTGAGCACACAGGTAGTGTTTGAAGGCTGACAAGCAGCCTTGGTGGTTTTCCTCTAGATGATGGATTGCAAACTGCCAGGTTTTGTGTTTACACATTGAGTGAAAAGTTAGAAAACAGACATGCTTGCCATGCCTTCTCCTGCAACTTCCTTTCCTTCATCCATGGGGCAGAACAGGAAGAAGTCAGGGTGGTGATCCATTTTTCAGCATGTGGTGACAAAGCTGGTTGGTTATGGAGTGGAGCTGATGGTGCCCATCTGTAACGATCAGTCTGCTTTCCTGAGCAGACTAAAATTTCACTATTTGTGTAGACATCTAGAGGCCCTTGAGTATTCAGGCATATCTGCTCTTTTCTGCAGGAATTTTAAAGCTAATTAAAGTTGAGATAGTAATGCTGTAGCCTTAAAGGGTATAGCAAGAATGTGAACAGGAGTGAGCAAATAAGCTGGAGAACAGTAGGGTTGAGGGAAAGCAGGAGATGAGCAGAGAAAAAAATGGGGCAAAACCATCAAGATGTGATGCAAATAAGATGCATAAAAACTTCTGGGATAGAATAAGTGGATCTGAACTTAAAGGGTTGTGTCTATTCTCTATTAAACACTGCCAGCAGCAGTGGGAGCTGAAAGCATCAAACCTCCAGCTGGAGGTAGCTACAACCAGTAGCTGGAATAAAAGCAGTGGTTTGTTGGGTCACTGGAAATAGCCCATGGAAGAAGATATATGTATTAATCACCAATAATGTGACTACTGGGACATTCTTTGTGATGCTTGATTTGCAAGCTTCCCATACCTAATAAAGCCACTTAATTTTTTTGCATTGTTCCTGAGTAAGTGGCAGCATTCTGGTGCACTGTGATACTTTTCCTCTGTGGAAGCTTACCTCTGTTCATCTTGCCTCAGTCAAAATGCATAAATTTGCAAGCCCAAATGCATAGGAATGCTTATAATTTGAAGAAATTATGTTATCCAAGAATTTTTAAGGCACAAAAAGGGAGAGATTGGAGATTTATGGGAACAACCCCCAAAACTGATAGGATCAGAGGTAGGAGATACCAGGACAATAACAATAAGGAGTAGGAGGAAGAGGATCTGGGCCAAGACATTGGTTTAAGTTTGGTATAGCAAGAATGGGATCAGGAGTGAGCAAACAAACTGGAGAACAGTAGAGCTGAGGGAAAGCAGAAGAGCAGAGGGAAAAAATGGGGCAAAACCATCAAGATGTGATGCAAATAAGATGCATGAAAACTTCTGGGGTAGAATAAGTGGATCTGAACTAGGTTATCCTGTGGGGAAGGTGATAGAGAAGGGATGTAGAAAGTGAAAAGAATCAAACTTTTTCCTTTTTCTCTTCTTCCATTTCAAAGTTTCTGGAGGATGGTTCAGCAAACTGGTGTGTGCTTCCTGTGGGAACTGGAATCCTTCCCTTGTTTTTGCAATGGAGCAGCACTGGCTCATTTCCAATCTCTTGTTTTGGCATGTAATGCACTGCCCCTTGTAAAGATGGTTTATTTGAGATAATACTTAAAGATTTGACAATAATCAAATAAAACACAATGCTTGTGGTCAACTTAATCATTTGTCCCAAGTCTTTATAGGCAATTAGAGAATTGAAATCTTTTGAGCTGAGTGTTGCTAGGAAAATACTAGACTGTCTTAGCAGGAAAGAGGTAGGAATTTAGAAAGTAAAAGTTAGTCTGAACTAAAAGCTGAAATAAATCCAAAAGAAAAGAAAGTGGAACCAAATGTTTCTCTCCACAAAATTTGGGAACACTCATTCTTAGGGTTTGATTTTGACTTCTTTTAGAAACCTTCCCCAAGGACTGACCTAGAAAATGGAATCAAACCTTTTGCCTCATGGAGAGGGTGTTCTCCAGGGACTTTCTGCTGTCCTATCTCCACAGAAAAACCCATGTGAAGGGAAGCCACAGAAGAGGTTCACATGAACCTTCCCTGCTGAGGCAATGCCTTCATTTGCACAAAGCTCTTTTCTGAGCTCTTTTATTTTTATGGGAGCTGTGAGCTCCAGGATCCACAAATAGAAACTTTTAGTGCTGGCACTAATCCTGTCAATCAAAATTCTTCTCAGAAATGCCATTAATTAAACCTCCCTGAAAAGGATACAGCTCACAGAATTTTCCCTGCAGCCCCTTCTCTTCCAACACCCATCCCACTAGTGTGTTTCCAGTCAACAGTTGAAGATGACAAAGAAGAGGAGAAAATCACAGCTTTCACAAGAGACCTTTTTGTTGTTTCAAATTTTTTAGCTTACTTTGTTTCTTTTGAGCAGATTCTTTTATTTGAAATGTTGAATGATGCTAGCAGCTGTCAAAATATGCTTTAAAGCAGGCAGTTTCCATTTACTGTCTGTTGGAAGAGACTATTTTTTGAATTATTATGCAGTATTTTTTATGGATTATTAACAATTTGGATTAGAGCTCTAAGCTTTCTGGAACCCTTTTCTGAAAGGGACAGCAAATTTGCAAGGAATTTGGGACTTTTTATTAGCAGTAAATAGTTCCCCTCAGAAGCACGTTCTGTAGCAGACATGCCTGTATCCACTGCCAGTGATGTAGGGGAGCTTATGTTCAATTTCCAGATTAAAAACAGGCATATCACCAGCTTTGGATTTTAAATTTTAAAATGTTTGCTCTTGCAAACACACATTTTGAGAGGGGAATTCTCCCCTTCAGCTGTCTTTCCCTTGCCGTGCGTGTCGCTCCTCTGTTGGCGAGCGAGGTTTACGTGAGGACAAAGGGCTCCTCTGGAACAGGCCTGGCCTGTTCCTGCTGTCACTGCTGTCCCTGGGAGAACAGCAGATCCTGCATGGAGCAGCTGAGGAGCACAACCCTCTGTTTATTCCTGTGGTCAGTAAGTGCTGAGCAAAGCAGGAAGAGACGAGGAGTCTGGTTTTCTGCTAATGTGAATGCCACTGCTGTGTGGTTAGCAAATGGTTTCTGCTTAGTAGCACAAATGTGGCCAAAGAAGGAAGCAAGTGCTATATTTGCATGGCCAAGGATGCTGTTCCAGCCCACATCTGCTCAGATGCACACATACTTTGCTTATTTGTTAGCCTCTGCTTTCAGGAATTACCATGCACAGATCTCACAATCTACTTTCACTCAGTATGAGCTGTACCTAGTCCTGCTTTTGGTTGTGTTTAACCTCGGGAAGCACTTGGCTTTCTTTCCTGTTCCATGCCAGGATGTGCAGAATGAAACCCTGTATGTAGGGCAGTCATTTTATCTGAAAGAGGTTCACTTTGGTTGAGAGAGTATCATTGTGAATGTAAGAGGAGTGACTTTCCTCCAAAATATCAGGGTGTCCTCTGCTCAAATCAGTGTAAGGATAATTGGCATTTTACGATGGTAGAGGGGAAATTTGTCATTTTCTGAAGCTTTGGAGGTCAGATGAGTTTCTCATTAGGAGGATCTTAGCAGTGTGGCAGAAGGGAAGGGGAAGATCATTCTCCTTCACAAAACTTTTCCCCCAGGAGGTGGGTGCACCCCTCTGGGAGGTGGAGCTCAGGTCCAGCAAACAGAGTTCAGCAGAGCATGTAAATGTGTGTTCAGCCTGAAGCCAGTGGGATTTGACTGTGGTTTTTAAATTTAACTCAAGCACATTGCTGCGTGAGGTGTTTTTATTTACTTTGAACTGTTGATTTGTACTGATAAGCTGTGTGCAAGTGTCTGGGTGAGCAGCTCACAGGTGTGAACACACCTCCCCTTTCCAGGTCATGCTAGAAGACAAATTCCTTGGGCACCTTTTTTGGGTATCCTAGTGATGAGGGCTTCTTGTCCTCTCTGCTACTGGCAACACTTATTTGCCAAATCCTGTATTGCAAAGCCTTCTTCTTGCACGTAGCATGTCCAAGGAAAAGTTTTAATTGCTCCCTCTGTAATGTCTTCCCATGTAAATAAATTACATGACAACAGTGACAACATAAAAATCAAAAGGAGAAAAGTAGGTCTGGAAGAAGTGGGTATTCAAAGAAATACTTCACCTAGACTGTTTTTTTAAAAAGGTGATTTTGTGCTGTCATTTTCATGACTTGAGGAAAAAGAAATAATTTGAACATCAGCCACTATTGAAATCTATGGATAAAAATTCCTAGCTAGGGTGAGATTCAAGCTTAACAGCCACTCTAGGGCTGTCACACACTGTGACTCTGTCAGCATTGGAGTGGGGACAGATACAATAAAAACAACCAAACTAGAGTCTTCTTAAAGGACAGGAGGAAAAGGACAGAAATTGAAATAAAAAACCCTTCCATTTAGATGTAGGGAAGAACTTTATTACTGTGAGAGATCAACACGAACAGATTTCCAAGGGAGGCTGTGGTGTCTCCATCCTTGGAAATACTCAAACCTCAACTGGACATGGTGCTGGGGCAGCCTGCTTGGAGCAGGGAATTGGACTAGGTGATCTCCAGAGGTGTTGTCTAACCTGAACTGTTCTGTGATTCTGTGAAATATTTGCTATTTTTACAGACTGGAGGATGGGTCCTTTTATCTAACAAGTTGCTAACTCAGAGTGCAATAGGTAGACTGGGTTACCTCTGTCACAAAGAACACTCAAATGCACTTTTCAACCATTCTTTATGTTCCCACTCTCTCCTACTGACGCAATTTCATTTTCCTAAGTGGTTACATATGTAAGTGGGACTGAAACCCAGGTGTGCTATTTCCAAGACAGCTTTTTAACCACCTTGCTGTCAGGTTTAGGACTGCTCCATTGTATGGGATGCAATGCTGAATACTTTGTGTGCATACCAGAGCTAAACGTGCACTAGGTGAGTGAGGACTCTGTCACAGGATTTTTTTCAGTGTTGGCAGCTGCTGAACCTAATGGAAAAAGGCTGCCATGGAGATCAGTAAATATATGGATTCCACCTTTGACTCAGGCATTCTGGAAGTCACAAGCTGCTGTAGAGTATTTGTGGGAAGCACCATTATATACTTTCCCTGTCCCTGTGTTCTACTCTAAACATCTGATATTGATCACTGCTGGGATCTCTTGGATAAAATGGAATACCTGCAACACAGAGTTTGATAACTGGGCCCCATAACTTTATTTCCATTCAAAACTACCAGGTGTAATGGAACCAAATTCATTAACAGAGCAGAGGGGAGTGAAACCATGCTTTTCTTTGTGTAGGCATGTATTTTTAATAGCCCTCCCCAACCCACATTTAAATATCAACTGCTGAATGACCATGGATGCCATCTGTTTTCTCCAGTTTCTATAATCAAGAGAGCAGCAGCTCCTAAATTTCTTAAGCCACAAAGTACTTCTGATCAAGCATTTTTAAGATCTTCCGATAAAAGCATTTCAGTTACTAAAATTGTATTTAATGGCTGCTGTCCTGTGTTATCTGGGAATCTAGTGCCCATGTTAGCTGGAAATTGAGTGTTGAATATGCAGTGCTGGGTGTGTGCCAAGGTCTGGGATGCTGTTAATGCCATTGCACAAATGAGAGCAGAACATGAACCCAAAGTTTATGGTCAGCGGAATTCGAAGGACTGAAGAATCAGTAAAAATGGTGCCAATTTTACCACTGAAGATTACAGCC
Source organism: Ploceus nigricollis (assembly GCA_013399945.1). Taxonomy (NCBI): domain Eukaryota; kingdom Metazoa; phylum Chordata; class Aves; order Passeriformes; family Ploceidae; genus Ploceus; species Ploceus nigricollis. The sequence goes on from VXBC01011968.1 coordinate 173,351, forward strand.
CAAAGTGTGTCCAAACCTGAGGGATGTTTGTTGCATTGGAGGGTTTGGATTTATGGAGTCTGTTTTTTGACCTGAGCCTGAACTTCCTTCACGCTTAAGCTGTATGGAAATTACCTGTTTGTTAAATTGTTCGTGACCCTTCACAGTAAGCTCACAATGGAGTTGTGGTGAGATAGAAGCTCTTTTGGGAGAATATTTCAGTCATTTTATTGATATCACAAGTTATGTTGAACTTGATTCAGAAAAGTGTTGGTTTAGAACAGAGCAAATACAAGGAGAGCAGCAGAAAAGGTTTTCAGGACTGTGGGAAAGAAAATGAAAATATTTTTGGGGGTTGTCTCCGTTTTAGAAATCTTGAAGAGATTGAAAGAGAACAAATGGTCCGAAGCAGAAAAGGGCTTTTGGACCCAGGACCCTCCAAAAGCATGATCTGAATGTCTTGAAGTTATTCCTGCTGAGAGTCAAATGGGGCACGCTAAACAACAGAAATGAGCAAAGTAAGATTTTCAATTTAGTGGAAAAGTTGGAATTAATTCAGTGACCCGGAAGGGCCTTGTTATTCATGAGCTGAAGCTCTGAACTGACAGAGCCTGGTCTGCTCTTGCTGTTAGCAGGTGTGAATAGGGAGAGGAAGACAATCTAAAGTTCTTGGTTGTTCTTTTCATACCCTGATAATCAGGGTTGTTTTCTTGCATTGTTCTTTTTTCTTAGGTGATATGTGCACAGTAATGCTCAGGGTTGAGATCTCTTGAATCTAGTACTGAAACTCCTAATACATTGGATCAAATTCCTGCCTTTGACCCCAGTATTTTCAATAATGTGAATCAGTGACAGGTGTCTTAAAACCTAGAGACCATATATAATGTATATATAATAATCTCAGAGGTTTTTTTTTTACCTCCTGTACCTTTACTTCTGAAAAATTAATTCAGTTTGCCTGTAGAAATTCATTGCTATGAACTCTTTCCCCAGTTTGTAGTACTGACTTTTAAGTTTGATTAAACTGAATAGTTTTGTATCATCTACAGACTGTCATCTTACTGTTTATCTGCTTTTGCAGAGTACTTTTTGGAACATGTTTTATACTGCAGGGAATATCCTATATCCTTGGGGGGGGGCGTGCTGGAAACCTGGCTGTGCTGTGAAAATTCACTGCTGGTCAGACAGTATGTTTCATCTTGTCCTAACAACAAGAGTCTGTATCAGCTTCACTTGTTAAAGATGTTTTGGTGACTAACTTGGTTAAGAGATCTTGGGTTATCAAAAATCTCTTTTGTTAAATTCTAATTTCTAGAGCTCTTGACAGTGGGTTTTGTTGGTGTCTTAAAACTTTTAAAATTTTATTCTATACCTAAGAAAACCCCAGCTTTCTAGGAGTGTCATTAAAGAAGACTTTACTAAAATGAGGAATGCAGACTAATTATGCCTTTGCTAAATAAGGTTATTTATTTTTTATTTTTGTATAGAGATCACCTCGTTTTTCTGGAGTCGTCATTTTGGTTCATCAAGCAGCTGGTTTGTTACTGAAAAGCTCAGAATATTTCCTCTGATTGCCTTCCTGTGAGTATGATCAAAGAAGTTACCTCAGACTTCCTTTCCTCTGGTATTCAGAAGCTGGGGGGTTTATTTGAGGTTTTTTTTTCTTGTGTGTTTCCTTATTTCTTTGGAGGCTGATCCAAATTCCTCTGAAAATCAGTGGAGAACCCTGCAGCAGACCCTTGGCTCCTGTCCCTCTGGTCTCACTGACACCAGTGATGACTTTGCTCAGAATTGATAGTAGATTTAAAGCATTTCACATGGAATTTTGCCTTCAACTCAAAAACCATTGTGTTTTACAGTAATCATTTTGTCAGTGTAGGGCTATTCTTTTAAAAGTTCTGTTTCCTCACTGGATTTTAGCAAGTTTTTTCTTGCAGTGGGAGTCTTAAATCATATTTATTTGTGTTATGATCATATGCTGGTGTGCTACTATCCTGTTGTGTCTTCTTTTTAGAGCAAGCAGGCTCTGAGAAGTATGTGAGAGACCAATTAACTGTGTTCACTGACTATTTACAACATGGAACACTTAGACATTTTTTTTACAAACATTGTTCTTTCACTGCCAGAACAAGTGAGGGCTCACAAACCATTTAAAGGAAGTGTTTATAACGTGTGTAAACTTTAGCCCCTCAATATACGGAAATTCCAGACTGGAGACAAACTGTGGACTGGCTCTAAGTTTAAGCAGTGCCTGTGACAGCAGAATGATGGGTCAGAAATATTGCCCCAGCATTGAGTCAGCTCCCTTAAATACCATCATCTTCAGTCAATTCAGGGTACAATGAGCAGCTTATCACTGGTGGGGGACCACTTTCTCTTTGTGCCTCTGTACCTCTGCCCCTCTTTTTTTGGCAAGAGCAGCGTGGAGGAGGAGACACACAGAGCAGAAGGCTGGACACTGCTTGCATTGCCTTTCATCTCCAGCAGCCTTCCCTCCCCACCAGGATTGCTGGGTCCGGGCCCATTTCAGCTTTTGGTTTTGTCATCATCCTTGGGGAAGCAAATTTAACTTTGTCTACACTTCTGAGGAGGTTTGTGCAAGTGCTGAATGGGCTGATAATCGTTGCAGGCTGTTCTCTGCCCTGGGTGTTGTTTTGCAGTTCTGCATATTCAGTGGGGGGAGTGTTTAAAACTGAAGCCAGATGCAATCTGGTATTTCCAGTTGTAGGAAATGCTGATGTTTCAAAATTAGGATTCCTTTTTGATTCAGAACCAGCCAAAATGTTCTGAAATTTCCCATGGAACACTTCTTCCCATGAGATGTCTAGCTTTAAGTTCCCACATGCTTCCACAAGTAGTGCGTTTATGAGGTATTTAAATTCCTAAAAAATATGAATCCAGGCAAAGAAGGCCATACTGTCCAAAAGCAAGTGGGGTCATAAATGTAAGTCCTTTTTCGCTGTGCTAAGGATTGGATATTCAAAGAGAGCAGTGACTGCACTCCAGAGTGTTTCTGATACCTCAGCAGTTGGAGTCGTATCTGTAGACAGGTGTTGAAAGAAGGCACTTCAGTCCCTCAAAACTAAGACTGAGCTGGGGCTGGTTCCTTATATCATTAAATAAACTGCATCTGAAAAGCCATCCTCCAGGGACTCAGTCATCTTCTCCAAGTGTTGGATGGTGAATGACATTGGTAAATGTCACCTCTCTCACGCTGAAGTCCCTGTGGTGCTTGCCCAGCTCTTGTCAAGGTGACAAAAGAATTCTGTCACAAGGATGTAAAGGCAAAATCTGATCATATTTTCCATACTTAACCTCCACTTTCACATGGCAAGGCTGGAACGGGGGGTGCATTTTAGGGGATGTGAGTGAAAATACCTTTAGAAAAATCATTAAAGCAAATGTTGTGGACCAATACACTCATTTGGAAAGGAAAAAAACAGCATTATCTCTGTACTGGAAATGAGACACATCTCTTTATCTGAATATGAAAGGCAGTAACAGTTTAGCATTATCATGACAGTCCTTTTAAGCCTTCTGTTAGTTCTTGAATACATTCAAAACTGACTTTGGAAGGCAATGTGTCATGCTTATATGATTAATTACTTTCAAGAATAAGTGCTACCCTCAAAAGTTAAGGTTCAGAGTCACTGGATAGGGATGATTGTTTTTTATTTTCCCTTGGAAATGTTTGTTTTGTTGAAAGATGTTTGCCATTAGGAAACATTGTGTAAGAATGGGTTTGGTCAGCTTTTCTCCTAAATAATCATTTAATAATTTTGTAGAGTCTCTGAAGATATTTTCTATGGCTTTATGAGGTAAAGTTAGATGGACATAGGGTCGTCCTTCTCTCATCCATCCTCTCTGCTCCTTGGAAAAGGAGGGGCAGAACTCAATCTTGCCCAAGTTTCCCTGTAACTTCTGGGACCTCAAGTGACCTCTGTGTACAGCTGGGCCACTTTTTGGGAAAAGCTCTTTTGTGAGAGATGAGAGCCTGGTGGGTTTTGTGTTGCACTGGGTTGCTGAGGAGGTGTTACAACTGTTTGGAGTGGCTGTAAACAAAGCCAGAGCATCATTTAGATATAGAAAGTTATTCTTCATTTAAGGGTGAACCCAAACAAGTAAACCTGTTGTGACTCATCCCAAGTTTTGGACGAAGAACATTTTATATTTTCCAGAAATTACAGCACCTTGGAATTGTAAAACAGACACACTGGGTAGCTGAAGAGAAATCTGCTTCTGATAAACCATGCCTTGTCAGACAGAGGTTTAAGAACATTTGAAAAAAAAATTATTAAAAGAATTCTGAACAAGCAGAAAGATCATATGTAAGGGCAGAATCACTGCTGTGCTCGGAGTGAAGGGAGTGGAGTTGATTATTTGCATCTTCTCGGTAGGTAGGGAGCAGATGCAGCTCACTGGAGAGGAGGTGGCAGGAGCATGCTGCACTTTGGCTCTGCTCACTGGCAGGGAGTCCATCAGGGAGCAGTGACAAGCACAGCTTGGGCACAGCAGAAACTGTGTCTTTGTGCAGTATTGCCCTTCTAAGTCAGGCAATGCATGTGCTGAGGGAAAGATGGGCTGGGAGCTGGGGTTCTTCAGTCTTCATTGACAACTGTTCTTTTTCATCTCCATCACAATAAGCTCTCCTGTCACTTTAAAACTGCACTTCTGTTGCTGCTGCTTTGAACTTCCCAGGGCCATTGTTGGCTTGGTGTGTGTAACTTCACAGAGCAGACCAATCTCTCTCTGATAAATGGGGCCAATTGTTCAGAACCCTGATAATAATTACACTGTGCAGCATTACACAGACTTTCCTTGCCTACAGTTTGGTGATGCTTTCAGATCATGATAGGCAAGAACCTTGGCCCAATATTTCTATATAATGTGCAAGTGAGAAATAGCTGAAATTTTAGAAGAGTATCTTGTGTGCAGCTCATGTTGTGTACTCAGGTGTTGTGGTGGGGTAGCCTCAGAAGCACACCATCATTGTGAGATGTTGATATGAACTGAGCTTGAACTCCCAGTCTCTGGAAGTTCCCCATGCCTGTTTTCCAACAAAAGCCTGATTTTTTTTTGCAACTCTTTCTCACGTGAGCGCTGTGGGTTTGGAGCTGTTAAGTCTTTGGCCTGACTCTCACTTTCACTAGAGTCCCTTTACACAGTTAAGGCATTCTGCTACAGGGGTCTTAAAATGAAAGTAGATGACATTTAATAGCTTAAATGAGAAACAGGTCCCCTAAAAGAATAAGTGAAATTGGTCTTCCCTAAATTGTTGAGTGCTGACCTTGAAAAAACCTTTACAGTCTCTGCAGGCAGACTGGAATCTGGAGAACAGATACCCCAAACTTTAAGAGATTACCTGAGGCAGGGTTTTTTTCTGCTCTTTTCAGGAGAAAATTCTTTTCCATTACACTTGATACCCACATGTCTGTCTTAAAGCACTATTTTTTTGTCACTGACCTTCGGAACTGCTGGTATGGTATTCTCACCCTTCTTTAGGATTTTTAAAATTTGCTAGTTTTAATGATTTATATTTTACATGTATTTTGGTTATGTGAGCATGTTAAAGACTCTGTTTGTATTTTGAATATTGGGAGGGCTTTTTTATGTGGGAGGCAATGTTTAAATATGTTTTGAGAAGAGGGGAGGTAAGAAAAGCTGTCATCCATCAACTGGCATTAAGTCCAACTTTGAAAGTTTGATACAAACTAAATCTGACTGTTAGTGCAGATATGATACAAATTAGCTGTGACTTTATGATACCAGCTGTTTCTCTGACAGGGTAAAAGGGCACATAGCTAGAATAGCATCTTTTGTTGAAAGCAGTGCTTCCCTTTGTTAAATGTGGGAGCCTCAGGCAAAAAAATTGTAGTCCGTAGTTATGTGACATGTGCAGTCTGCAACATGTTCATGGAGCTCAGGGGGCTTTTTACTGATGTTTTTCAAAGTCAGGGTTATCATAAGTGTTCTATTTTTGCTAGTTTTATCACTGAGACACAAATCTCTGTCATGTTTTTCCCTCGTGTTAAAAGTGAGGATAATCTAAGTGCTGTTTTCCTTACAAGTACAAAGAAAATCCTGAACAGCAAAACCTGAGGAAAGTCTCTACAAATCTCAACGTAAAATTTAATTGAATTAGTTATTTTTGTTAATTGTTCTCTCAATTTTTTTTTCTTACCAGAATTTTCAGGGCATTTTATTCCATAAAAAAATCTACGTAGTCTCTAAAAAGTACCAATGAGCACTAACTGAGATGTCACTGTACATCTGTGTCCCTGCTGTGTATCTCTGACCTTAACACCACACTAACCCTGCCTAACTCAGGCCACAGAAAGTTGGCTGTAGCATGTAAATAAACTGAAACAATGGGATTTATGAAGAAATCAAATTAATCTTACTTCTGCCACCGGACTAAGAGCCAGTAAGTTTTCAAAAATTATTACTACAGGTACCAGATATGCTTCATTTGAATCAGTCAGGGAAGGGGCATATTAACAATGGAGTTATGTTATTAGTACACAAATACTTAACCAGGAGTACTATGAGGAGCAGCACTGAGGCTAGAACTGCCCAGAGAAGCAAAATTTAGGCTGAGCATCTTTTACACTTTCTTAGCCACTGTGAGAGATGGTAGAGCAAACAAAGCCACCTCCTACTGAAGATGCAGAAAATAAAAAATACATGTATTTAGAATTGTAGCAGGCATGTGAGTGAAAAGGCAGAGTTAAGTGTGTTGAAAAATATTCACTTCTACTTGTAAACTTCTCGGAGTAAATTTTAAAGATAAATACATTTCAAAAGAAAAGTTGAGGATGTAATAGCTGTTGAGTTTTCATGCATTGCTGGTGATAATATGGAGCATAAAACAGAAAATTCCAAGCACTACTAAATAGGACTTGGCCATTTCTATTGCAAACATCCAACTTTACTGTCTAACATCTGTTTCTGAAATTATGTGAAGTATTTATTTAAAATGTCTTACCATGATAGTCTAAGTGACAAGAGAACATCTTGTTTTCATGAATGTGCAGAGTGGTATGTCAACAAACAAAGGTCCATACATGACATTTGAAGAACAAAACCCAACCACAAGGAGTTCCACATTCTGTCTTGATTTTTTTTGTTGATGTAAAAGTCCCCTGAGCCAGCTTTCTCCTTATGGTTATATCCTTGCAAACCTGGAGTATCTCCAAGGAGAGCTTAATGCATCCCTTCCATCCATGCAAGCAGGCTGAGTATGGGAGCACAGGGCTGGCTATAGATGCAGGCAAAGTGAAAATGTGTGTGAGATGCTAGAGAAACGTGTTAATCACAAATGTGAAGAAACAGCCAAGAGGAAAAATGACATGGAGAACTTAAACAGGTAGCATTTTAGCAAGAAAATGGTGTGCTATCAAATGTATGATAGCTGCAGAAGCCCTCATCCCAGTTGAGTTTTATGGCCATGATGTAAAATATGAGAAGGGATGCTAGCCCTCAAATCCCAGAGTTTAATCTTTTTATTATCTGAAAATGCATTCCTTTTAATGAAAACAACATTTTCCCCTCATTTTGACTTCTGAACTATTGAGTTGTATTCTTCTGAGCTTCAAGTTGCCATATTCCTCTCCAAGATGCTGGCATTCAGTGGTGAAGTAATAAATATTGGCTCTTTTGGGTGTTTGGGGGAGGGAAGAGAACATTTTGTACTCAGATGTGTCAGCTGCCTCCCATCCTCTGGGACGAGGAATTTGTGCAGTGATTGGGTTGCAGTGAAATACTTGGGTGCCTTTTCAACAGCACAAGGAGGCCTGGGGCTTCTGGAGAAGCCTCTTTATCCACATGGCAGATAGGTTATTCCTAAAGTTGAGTTACTCTGGGATTTATGGTTGATGATAAGGAAAATCCCTTTATTTTAAGTTCCCACTGCTTTGAAGATGCTGATCATGCAAAGTGACTCAAGTGTGTGTGTTTCATTTTCTTACCCCTCTGGCTGGTGCACTGCTACCCTCATGTTCATTTGTGTCTCAACTTGATTAATTTGTGAGGGTCAGCAAATCTTTATTTGTCATGGTTATTTAGAATCTGATTTTCTCCCTTTGGAGGGAGCAAAATCTCTATTCTGTAGGAGTAAAATGGGCAAAATTTGACCTTGAAAATAAGTAAACATATAAGGATTTGTTCCTGCCAGTCAGTGACATGCTGAAATTAGGTTCATTCTTAGATATCTGTATTGATCTTACAGGTTCTTTTCTTTCCCCCCACTTTCTCTCTTTCTTTCCATCTCTTGCTTTCAATTTACTTTCATCTTTTAATTTCTTCCACTCAGCCCAAAGCAAAAATCTATATAAGCAATGGTCTTGTTCAAAGTATGGAAGCTGGCTCCAAAACCAACCTTGCTTCAGTTTTAAAACCTTGCTTGAGGGAGCCAGAACCCCTTTACTTAAATGATTTAATTTTCAAGCACTATGAATCATGCAGCAACTGCACAAACTCTGGCTGGAATATATTGTACATATGTTTGTTCTTTAGGCAGTAAGGAGAGAATACAGAACTGGAGGTCATTTGAGTTACAACTGCTTTGGGGGATTTTTTTTTTTTTCTAAAACATTCCTTCTAACAAATGCAGTTTAAATGGGTTTGTTTATACGGCGTGGAATTGGAAAGGCCCAAACTAACCAGGCTTTACACAATGTGGCCTTCTTCCAAATTAATCTAAAATATTTTAATCCCTCTGGAGTTTCTTCATCCTCTGCATCTGTGCTATAGTGGAGACACATTTTTAACATTTCTTTGAGGAAAATTACCTTTTTTCCCCTCCAACTGTACTCAGCAAGGTCAATGGAGCACTGTTATATGCTATTTAAACATCTGAGATTCATCATATATCTGCACAACAGAAAGAATCATCATAAAAAGTCTAATGAATGCTGACTGCTAGCCAAGAGAGGGAGTCCCCTTACGGATACTGGGGATTAGAAACAAAGAATACATGCAAAACACAGGTTTTTACACTTCAGCTTTTGCAATTAATAACTAAACTACCCCTCAAGAAGGGAGCAGGGAATGTTTGTGACCCCCAGAACAATTCTGGCAAATCACACCCTGCTTGAGCCAAATTCTGAAGTCACTGCATGGGGCCAAGATGTTCTCTGGGTCTGGCTGGAAGCAAAGGGGACCAGCCTGGAGGGGCTTCTTCCCTTGGGAAAGGAGATGCTCCAAGGCACGGGCAAGTTCCAGTGCTGGCTGTCTCAGCCCCTGCCTGTGTGCCTATACTTGGTTTTAAGCCCTTCTTGGTTTTCTTGTTCAGTAGCAAGTTTATGGGACTGAGCTCGTTTTTACTACCCAGGAACTGAAATACTGAGAGAGGCCTGAAAATTTCAATTTCTGTAAAATTATTTATCAGGCATTTCAGAAGCCACTGCTACTCCTTCAGTTGCCTGTCGTTCCAGTCAGCCTGAAATGGCCACAGGGAGCAGATGCAGCTTGGATCTTTTGGGATGTTTTATCTGGAAAACTTTAATATGGGCATTTTTATCTGAAATAATGTTATTTAGCTTTTATTTTTTTTTTCTTTGTAGATGACACCTGGGCTGGTTTAATATCTGTGTTTGTTCTAGACTCATTGATCCTCTGAATCCTGCTGGATCATGAAGTTCAGATTGTTGTGGTTGAGACAGTCACAATACAAAGCAACACTCCATTTTTAGAAGGCCTCAAACCCATTTTTATTATAACATGCATGCTTTTTATACATTCTTACAAATCTCAGAAGTTTACACTTTACTCATTTGTCAGNTCTGCACAACAGAAAGAATCATCATAAAAAGTCTAATGAATGCTGACTGCTAGCCAAGAGAGGGAGTCCCCTTACGGATACTGGGGATTAGAAACAAAGAATACATGCAAAACACAGGTTTTTACACTTCAGCTTTTGCAATTAATAACTAAACTACCCCTCAAGAAGGGAGCAGGGAATGTTTGTGACCCCCAGAACAATTCTGGCAAATCACACCCTGCTTGAGCCAAATTCTGAAGTCACTGCATGGGGCCAAGATGTTCTCTGGGTCTGGCTGGAAGCAAAGGGGACCAGCCTGGAGGGGCTTCTTCCCTTGGGAAAGGAGATGCTCCAAGGCACGGGCAAGTTCCAGTGCTGGCTGTCTCAGCCCCTGCCTGTGTGCCTACACTTGGTTTTAAGTTTTCTTGTTCTGTAGCAACTTTATGGGACTGAGCTCGTTTTTANTACTTGGTTTTAAGCCCTTCTTGGTTTTCTTGTTCAGTAGCAAGTTTATGGGACTGAGCTCGTTTTTACTACCCAGGAACTGAAATACTGAGAGAGGCCTGAAAATTTCAATTTCTGTAAAATTATTTATCAGGCATTTCAGAAGCCACTGCTACTCCTTCAGTTGCCTGTCGTTCCAGTCAACCTGAAATGGCCACAGGGAGCAGATGCAGCTTGGATCTTTTGGGATGTTTTATCTGGAAAACTTTAATATGGGCATTTTTATCTGAAATAATGTTATTTAGCTTTTATTTTTTTTTTCTTTGTAGATGACACNTCAGACAACTTTAAGATTGAACCTCTGAGGGAAAAATGAATTGCTGAAGACCTCTGTCCTATGAAGGCCCAAGGTTTTATCACAGCTGTTTTTTAATTCTCATCGCTGAAGTCCTGCAGGGGCTGCAGAGAAATGAGCTTCTCTGCCAACCTAAGGACAGGCTGGTGGCCTTGTCCTTAGTCCTGGTGGACTGTGCCTTTCTCAGCTGTAATGTGTAGGGAACAGCACTGTTCTCCTGCACAGGGGGCTGCAGGGTGTGGGCTGGGGGATGGCACACTGGGACAGCGATGGCCCGAGTGAAATCGTCACCCCAGACTGGCCCTGCTTTCAAATGAAGAGCCATACCTACCTCAAACACATTTTCCCCATCTTTTCACATAGTCAGAGGTATTTTGGGACCATTGCAAGCCATACAGTAATGGAATAAATTCCAAGTGCAGCAGGAGACCACATTGGAGGAAAAACTCATTATGTGCCAAGGGCATTTCTTTGACTTTTTCTACCGGTACTGGAAAATATCCCCCAAATAATACATCTGGATGTGGAGGAGAAGAGAGGGAAAAGATGAAAAACAATCCTTTAAATTCAGTAGGAGCCTATTTAATGGCTTATTTAATCTGCCAGCTGGCACAGCATTGACTTCTTGCTGCACATACTTTAAGAAGACCTATGTAGTTCTTGGAAGTGAGTTTATATTAAGTTGTAGAAACTTAAATATGGATAAATTGGCAAGGCTGCTTTTTGGTACTTAATAGAAATCAAGAAACTGCTTAGTCATCTCCAAAGATATTTCTGTCTCCTTTTTAATATAAATACCAAAGTAATATGGACTTAAAGCTGTAGCAAAGATAGTAAAAATTCAGATCTGTTCCATGGGTGTGCCCTCTTTGAAGTATGTGCACATCCTGCAGACTTGGAAATGACAAGTATTCCCTATACAACACCTTCCTTTGGGCAGTGTTTTTACAATGTTGTTTGTGACACCATTTTCTTTGAAGTAACATTATGAATATCCACATTATGAATTTGTGTCTTCTGCAGCACTCCCTGGCTAAGAAATCTGGTGCTATTTTTATGTGGATTTTATTAGGGGTGTCTTCCAAATGGTATCACCTAATAGGTTCATTTATTTTATGTGACTCTAAGTGTTGATGCTTTTGGATTTTAATTGGTTTTGTGTGAAGGTAGATGGGTGCAACTGAGAGCATATTTGATGTGCAGTGTGATGTACATAATTACATTTACACTTTCTGTTCCTGAAAAGTTAGGCTGCACCAAGATGCATGTCTTCTGTTTTCAATTACTTTCAGTAGTGGAGAAGCAAGGGAGAAAGGATTTAACTAGAGAGCAACCTGTCTTTTATGTTTAAGGGACTCCTTTAACAGGATCTGAAGTGACACTTGTCAGTATTTACAAGTTGTAAAGTTTTTATTTGGTTCAGGTAAGCACTGAAAAATCTGGCTGTTTATTTATGATTTTCAGATATGGCTTTTATTTCCTTTGTTCTCCTTAAAGGTACAAGCTATTTTTTTTTTTTCGTTAGTTTTTTTTTTTAATCTGGAGTATGGATTGTAAGAATCCTCCAAGTTTGCAAGTGTTATCATCTGGGACTTCTGTTTGATTCTTTCTGGATGTGAAAAAGGGGCTTCATGTGCCTTTGGTGCCCAGAACTTATACTGTGAGCAGTCATGTGTGCTCTGTGTCTCAGTCTGAGCTGGGTGGAATTACATGGCAATGAGGGAGGCTGGAGGAGAGCCCATAGAGATTTTGGAAACTTGTGGAAGAGGATTTAGGGAATGGTAGTAGGTAACATTTAGTACAGAAATTATTTTTTCTCCCCCCCACCTATTTCTTTGATGGTGGTTTTTTTTTGCCTCTGGACCACACAGATATCTAAGGCACTGTTCCTAAATAAATGAAATAATTTAAAAAATTATTTGCTTTATGCAGTGCTCAAGTGTAACTCTCTTGTCACATTAATACAAAGCATTTATGTATGTCTGTGTGCACACAGGACACTCTCAGGTCTCACCTGTCTCGTTTATTGGACTCTGAGCCAGGCCAAGGCCTCACTGCTTTATCTTCTGGTTTGGTGACATTGCTGTTGTTTCCTTTTTATTAGCTAAACTCAGCCTGCAGTGGGGGTATATGATGTAGGCTTTGAGGGATATACATCTATTTTGTGATACCCTGTTTGAATGGTCATGTTGAAAGGCTTTGTGTTTTTGCTGCCCTGCTTTACATCTTTAAAGCCAGGACTGACCTCCTGCTTCAACTTCCAACTAAATTCCAAAATGACATGGAATTGCTGCTCATTAGAGATAAATTAATAGACCTACTTGGCAGGAAACAATCTGGGTTTCATTTTTAAAGATGACCAGAAGTGTGAGCTGGAAAAGCCCAGGAGAAATTTCTGCAGCTGGATCCATGCCAGGTGGAATTCCACAGATTTCCATGATGTTCTGCCATGGAATAACTGGCCTTTCAGCTGCAATGTGTCTATCATGGTGACATGTGTTGTTTCAGTGTAAGTGTAAAGATATTGGGAGGGAAGATGAGTTAAAGTTTAAAACCTTGGCAACACCTTGAAAATGTATCATTCATTTCTTCCAAGGCACTGCTTGGATTCAAAATACTCAGTGTCTCTTAGGGCAAAACTAGTTAAGCATCAGGAAATCAAAGAACTTTAGTTGTGTTGGGGTTTTTTGGGCCATATTTCTTTAAAAATGTAGGGATGATGTCTAAAACCTAGCATTGTTGCTCAAGAGAGCAAGCAACAGAGACCCCCTCAAGTCTCATTAGAGATGATGGTGTTCAGCACTAGGCAGAGCTGGATCCTAGAGCTGCATGTTTTAGCACAAAAAGAAAAAGGGTTGAAAACACAAAACTGAAGCCACAGTAAGCTGGCTGCACTGTATTTTCATATTATTTTCTATTACTATTTTATGGCTGACTATGTAGCTTAATGTATCATGATTTTGTATTTTGAAACACGTTCCAGAAAACATGTGGAGTTTGAAGCCTGGCTGAGTGAATATTGCTGTTGGAACCTTACCTTGAGATCTGCTCAAACATTTCATTATTTTTAATGGCATTGCCTTAGCCTTTTAATTCAAGACCTGAGAGATACAGAGAAAGTGTGTAAATAGAACGCTAAAACATTTGTAAAACCTGCTTGGAAACAAATACATTCAGAAAAGGTATTGGTGAAGCTTCTCCATGGTTGTGCAGCTGCTTCTGCCTGTGTGATACTCTTTTCCATTCTCAGGGTTTGTTTTTTTTTCTCATAGAAATCAGTGGGAAATTGGCATTGTCATTTAACAGGGCAAGCAGTGCATGAATCTTGTGATTAATTAGCAAAATGAAGATCTTTGCTGGTAGAAGCAGATAAAAGTCAAGGGTAACTAGTGAATGATATCCCATGAGCTTGCTTCCAAGTGTTTGATTGCAGGAAAAAGTGATCACAAGTCAGAGCTCATTTGGGGATGAAGCACTTTTACAATGGTTTTGTGGACTACAAAATCCCTCCTATTTCTTTGTGTTTTGCCTTATCATCATTACCTGGGTTATTCTCACTTGTGGTGAAACATTGGTAAAGGGCAATGAAGCTTTTACTGCACTTTGTATCTACAGCACAGGCTAAGTGTTTCCTCAGAGGTAATGGTACATGTAAAAATAACTCATTTCCCACAAGTAAGGATTGCAAGAGTAAAAGCAATTCTGCCTTTGCACATGTGTGCATTAAGGCAGAAGAGGATGGGGCAGCCTATATTGGCAAAATCTGAGATTACACCAGCTTCTGGCATGCAGAGTATGCCCAGGGAACTTTCATTGTGCATATTAGATGATTCTGGCCTGTGAGGGTGGAATCCAGTCCTGATTGAAGTCTCTAGGAAGTGTGCCAAGGATTCCAACAGGACCAAGACTTCAACTCTAGTTTGTATATGAATAATATTTCAGTACCTTCTGATCTTTGGGGACAACATATTTGAAATAGCTCAGAGGACACTTGGAGGGGAGAGTCAAGGGTCGATCCTCCCACCATGAGAACCAGTGGCTGTGCCAGCAGCTTCCAGATATGTCTTGTTCCTTCCTTCTTCTGCTAATGGGAAATGATAGACAAATGTCACAGAGATCAGGGGTGGGACCAGTACATGCAAATCCAAATGTCAAGAGAAAGCTCTGCCTGGCCCTTAAGTCAATGTGCAGTAGAGTAAAGGAGAGGAAGGAAGGAGGAGGAGTGGAAATGGCAGTCAGCCTGCCTAAGGGAGTGAAGATAAATGGGGACTTTCCACTGCAACTGACTAGCTCTGAGATGAGAGCTCCTTCTGCTGCAGCAACGCCAGTGTTTGCTGACACCTCCGGGACAGTGCAGCTCTGCAGCACTCCTGCCCCAGTCAGAATTAGATCACGGATACAAGAAATCCACCAGTCATGGATCTTTCAGTTGTAGAACCCTGATGCCTTAGGGTTTTAGCTTTTATATTTTACATATATTTGTAATCCTGCATTCTTTAGTGTATAACTATAAATTCCATATAGAATGTTAGCTACTTGTCTTCCCATTTTGGTCAGACAAAACAATTCCTCTCCAGGCCTGGGAATCACAGACACCTCACTGCCTCAGGCCCTGAGAAATGTAAATAAAAGTGAGTTGGGGACGGGAAGCAAACTTGGGGTAAATGACTTAATTACCTGAAGCTGTAATTGGAAGATTAACCCCCAATATGCAAATGGAACAAACTTATAAAAGTATGAAAACCTGTGACTCGTTGTCCATTTTTGGGTGTAGCCCCTGGGTGGGCTTCATCTGCCCTGAAGGTACCTGAAGGCCCTTCAACAAATATAACCGCTTTTTATTCCCTAAATTTTATCTGGCCTCTGTTTTTAGGTAGTCTTGAAAAGGCATCAACCCAAGGAGTGAACTCTGGCAGGAACAAAGTCCTATAAAAAGCTCCCTGTCAGCATTTTCATATGGCTCTGTAGCAGTGGGAGCTGTCACAGGGCCTGGCACCTTCAAGAACATTTGTGATGAACACTTTGGTAGCCTGAGCTGGAGGCAGGGTTGGTGAAACTTCTTCAGCACCTACTGCAGTTGAGGGCCTGGACCATGGTCTGGTCCTATGGGCCATCAGTAGTTTGCAAACCACCACCTGGGAATCTCTATTCTATGTAATCACTGCAGATTTTTGCTCAGGATGCCACAGAGGTGTTCACTAATCTGTTCATCAGGTTTGAAAATACCCCACCAGTGTACAGGAGCTTTTTTCACTCCCATGAAAGATGAGATGGAAAATGTACTTCATACCAAAAGCAGAGATTTTAACAGATGGGAGGGTTGATTTCCTTGCTGAAATTCTTTGTAATTGACTGCCTTCTTCTCATAAAGTCAGTTGTTTGGAAATATACATGTAGCTGGAAGTGAAATGTTCAAAGAACTGAAAAAGGGACCTTGAGAAAAGACCAAAGTTTGATTTTCTTATGCTAAGGTTGGTTTGCCATTGATGAATTGCCCTTGGAAGTCCTAAGAAGCATGGTCAGATGAAGCAAGGAACAGCTACATTGGAATAAAACTGTCTTCATGTGACCCAGTATATTTATTTTGCCTCAAATCCCACATGAGCTGTTCTGTTTGGGAAGGAATGAAGCTGCTTGATACGGGTTTGTGGGTATGTGTGTATATATATGTATATGTACAAGAGTTTATTTTCTGCAGTCAACATGAATACTTGGCCAAATTTACAGAAACAATTGCAGATGTGATTTTGCATGAAAGGAACATTGAAAATGAATTTATGGAGCCTTACTGTTGGTAATATATGATTCCAGTGATATCTAACATCTTGGACTAAAGAAGGAGCATGCATGAGGTGTGACAAAGGAGAAATCAATCCTTTGAACGCCACCTTTTGATTTCAATGAAGTCATGCCTGTTTCTAAAAGACCTGAGTGGCACTGAATGCTTCTAAAGCAGAATTAATAGGGGGAAAATGAAAATAGTTTCCAAATGTTTTCTGACGGATTTTAATAAAAAACACATTTATTTGTTTTGACTGAAGATAGATTAAGGAACTCTAATTCTCTCAGATATTGCAGTAGAATGCTTGTCATACCTGCACTTCACGGGTGCCAGATTAAACAAGTCACATTTAGACAATGAGTGTTGCTTGCTGAGTTGCTTTTAGCTTCAAAAGGGGCAATGAAGAGGTTATGTTTTCACTTCTGAGGTGGAGGAGGTAGAAAAAAAGGGCAATGGTAGTCTTAGGGATACTGTACATGTCATGGCATTTAGCCAGCTCATGTGAAATATCCTTTATGCTTCTCACTGACCAGTCCTTTGCTGACATTTGGAAGGTCCATGCTTTGACACCAGGGCTTTGAGCCACCTGAGGTGGACACAAAATGGAAAAATGGGACACTTGGATTTTGAGAGTGCAAGTCACAAAGCTGCGTGCAGTCTTTAAGCCAAAATTTAATGAAAAATTTGATGGTTTTGGTGGTAGAATTAAGAAAAATAAAGAGGGCAACGACAGCAACATCTTAGGTCTTCTGTCACCATCTGATCCTGCAGTGAGGACAGGTCAGGGGACAGTCAAATGTTTAGTTGCAAGCACGTGGGAAACCTTTGTGTAGCTGGACTTGGAAGGGTCCTGAAATTTCTACCAGCTCCTGCAGAACTGGGGTTCTGCAGTAGTGCAGGATGGGCCTGTGCTGGTAACACACTTTATTCACCAGCCTGAGAGGCTTTGGGCTCAGAAAGGGAGGAGGAACAGCACGCAGAGATCTTGAGATACAATGGGAAACTCAGCAGATTTCTCTTGTTACAAAGAAACTTAGGCCAAATCCCCTTGCTTCCCTTCAGGTGAATGAGGAAACTGGGAAATTTGCTGCTGTATTAAGAGAGAAATAAGTTGGAATGTGCTTGTGTGATGCAGTCACCAGGCATGGCCAGCACAGAGCCTCGTGCTGATGCCTTGAGAAGGCTGACCTAGAACAGAGGCTGGATGGAGTTAAAGAATAAAGCAGGGATTTATTAAAAGGATCTCCTCCATGGATCCACCTTGGGCAGCACAAGAGCCCAGCCAGGGCTACACCCAAGGTGAACCAAAATGGTCCCAAAATGGACAACCGGTCCCGGGGTCTGTCCCTTTTATAGGTTCTGGTCCATTTGCATCTTGGAGTTCATTCTCCAATTCCAGCTCCAGCCCATGCAGTCCCATCCTGCTTGTTTTCCTCTCTTCAGCCCACGTTGTTTGTGCTCTTGGGCCTGAGATTTGGATCATTTGTCCTTGGTGCCCAGCTAGAGAAGGAATTGTTTTGTCTCCCTGCTCTGTGCAGAGAGCTCACCATCCCCTAATGTGAAGCTCAGAATTACACACTAAAGCAGCACAGAATCTGAAAAATAGAAAAGCTGAAACCTGAGGCATCAGTGCAGTACGTGGCTGTGTCCTATCAGGGAATATGCTTTTGTTTGAAGTTTCTTGGCTCAGCCAGGTTGAAGCTGGTGTAGAAGTTCAGCCTCAACATCACAGTCTGGGAGCTCGTGCAGTGTAATGGAAAGGTGTCTGGGAGGTCTTGAAAGACATTTCTTGTTCAAGACCTGAGTAGTAGTTTGCATTTCGCTTGCTGCCAGACTGGCTCATCTGTTTTTAAGACCCCCTGGATGCTGAGTTGTCTCTGAAACCAGTGCTGGGAACAGGGTGAGGACAGTGTTAAATCTGAGCCAGAGCAGGAGGTTATTTTGCTCTCCATACTGGATTATACAATTATATGGTGGTGTGTGTATTTCTACTCAGCCAATTTATTGTTTGCTTTCAAAAAGCATATTTCCACCAAGCACTAGTAAAATATTTTGTCACATATTTGCAATTTCTGTGTGCTTTCCTCTGATTTTCTACCTGGATGTAAGCTTGAAGAAAGAAGACAAAATTTTCAGTCTCTCAGGGGATGAGACATAAAGATGAGTGGGATTTTCATGTGTGTGCTTTGTTCTGGTAGGGATTAAATGTGGCTGTCCTTGAAGAAAGTACTTTTTAGCATGACAATGAAAAACTCAACAAATTTTAGCAATAAACCATAGTCAGCTGAAGATCAAAGGCATCATGCGAGGTGCAGAGAGGGACTGGTATTGCTTTTGAAGTGAGGGATTTTTCTGGGGAGAGATGACATTTTCAGGGCACATATTTTGCTGTGATTCTGATTCAAGCAACGTGGCTATGTAGGTAAATTCTTCCACAGGTCCCTCTTTTGAACCTGGTGGTGGAAAACAAGTTTATTTCAGATTATTTCAGTGGTGTAAAAGCTGAAAAGATGCTGAGGGTCTTGTTATGAAGTAGAAACAACAAAATGGTAAGTGGTGGACTTTTTCACACTGTAAGAGTAGCCCACATTCCAGTAATTTGCACATAGGTGTGGATGCCAGGGGAATAGAACTGGTCAAATAATTTCAGACATCCACATTTATTCAATAAATATATATATATTTATGCTTCTTTAAAATTTATTGGTGTCTTCTAGGTGAATTAGATGAAAAACATACCTGGAAATAATTTGGAAAAATATTAAATTGAGATATGAAAATACTTTCCATTTTAATTTGAACCCCCAAAATTTTATATTTAAAATAAAACTAGGGAATTTTTCTTTTTTGAGGTTGAATGAAACATTGCTTTTGAAACAGTTTTCTTGGGATAGTTTTCCTTTTTTTAGAAAATGGAACTTTTTTGGTTTGACACCAACTTATTGAAAGTGTAACAGGAAAATAAATATGCAATCAAAGAGTAGAAAATGTCTTTGCACACCTTGGAAGGTCACACAGAGACATTTTCCCAAGTGGCTTTGAAGGCAGGCCCTGGAGGGGAGCTGGGTGGAGTGTTACATTTTGTCCCAGGATGTTTTTACTCATGAACAATTTTAATCTTAAAAAAAGAAGCATTAAAATATGTACACTCCAAAAAATGGCTCGTAGAAAACACTTCTAATAATTGGTACCTACATCAATAAGTAAAGCAATTTTTGAATCTTCCGAGAACTTTAGATTTTATACCGTGTATAAAAAATGTGCATTATATTATATATTACATATTTTTGTGGAAATGGGAAGAATTTTTAGGTGCTATTGTCAAGTGGTTCTCAGAGGCTGAAAGACAGCTTGTCATTTCTAGGGAGACAGTGAACAGCACTGAATAGTTGACTTCTTCAAGTGAATCTTCTGGCTGATGACTCCTTTTCTTGCACTAATGTGGCTTTGCTAGCTAAAGGTCAAACTGTTGACCTGAACTCCATTTCCCAAGTGTCTTCCTGATTTTTGAAAGAGAGATTTGGGTTGCAAGCCTCCTGAATGTCATGCAGTGGCTGTGCCTCAGTCCTTTGAGAGGAGACACTCCACTGGGATAAACCCTTGACATCCTCCCAAGGCATCCATCCATCTGGTCTTCATTGCACGACAGAAAAGTATCCTGAGGATGGGGAAATTTGCTGCATCAGGGAACTCCTTATCACTGCTGGGCAATCTCCCCAGTGCTCCTGGGAAGGAAAAGAGGGGAGGAAGAACAGAAATAGTTCTGGGTTGTTATTATCCTCCTCAGACTTCCTCAGTGAGGGAGAGCTCAAGCTTTCGGAGATGAGAGGTGGTGCTGAGGATGTGTAGAACAGTGGAGATATTGGGATATTTGTGGAGTGGTTGGGATATTTGGAGAGGGCATGGGGGTAATAGTGGTGCACAGAGCCTCAAGCAGCCCAGAAGGAAAGAGTGTGCCTTGGGAGATGGAGAGAGGGATGTGCCTGGCTGGGTAGGAGGTGATGGAGGTGCACATAAATCAGATATCAAAGCATGTCTGCTTTGGGGAGGCAAAGCAGGAAAAAGCTTTGGGATTCTTGTTTCTAGCCTGTGAGCTGTCATCCTAACAGGCAACTGTTTGTTTAAATCCCTGATGGTGACTGTGCTCCACAGACTAAATGCCTGGTGCAGTCTTAGCTCCTGAGGACACTGTCATTGCACAGAAACCCAGCGTGCTGCTTTGAACTCGTTCTGTAGTGTGCCATTCCTCCTTTGGTCCTTGTCTCCCAGCCAGGGGGGAGCCACATCAGCCCTGCAACTCACAGGTCCTCCAGTAAAGAAACTGGGGCCAGATTTAGCTGCACATGTGGGCTGAGATGGAAACACTTCTTGGGAGAAAATGGAAGATTTGCTGTTCTGGCTTCTGCAAGGGGTACCTGGCGCTAAGAGTGAACACAAGACTGGCAAGAAACCTTGTTACAACTTACTTTTTAGATACATGTCTAATGGAATTAGGAAAAAAGGTAACCAGCAGCAATTTTAGTGTCTCTATCAGATTTGCAAAATTAATCTTTCCCTTGAATCTCCACAAAACAACCCCAGACAAATGCGAGGAAAATCACATCAACATCAAAAATTTAAATCTCCCAATCTGGGAACAAATCAAAATGAAAAATACCCCCAGGGAAAGTAAACTAATAAAATAACCTTCACAAAACCCCTGCCCTCAGCAGTGTTTTAATCCAAAAAAGGGGGCAGAAAAAAGCCACAAATTCCCTGAAGCCATGCAAGGCTTTGCTGGTGCCAGCGATTTTATGGGGAGGGCACTTGGCCGTTGCCTCGGCGGGCAGGACCATAAATAAAGCCACAAGACAGATCTCCATCTGCAAACAGAGCGCTTCAAATAATGCCCAAATGCACCTTGGCTTCGTTTGCCTGCAGCCGGGAGCAGCTCCTGAGCCACCTTTGGGAGTTTTAGCGCGGCGGCTTTCCCTGCGCGGTGACGGGCTGGGAAACGCGGTTTTTGGGGGGGACGTGGGGGGTGGGAATGCTCCGAGTGCAGCGCCTGGGCTGGGATTGCAGAGGAAGCTGAGGCCTCCAGCCCTGCACAGGAAGCAATCTTAGAGCAGGCCTTAAATGCCAGATTCCAGGCAGAGTTTAACTAACCACTGACAGCTCTGTAAACAAAGCAGGGACAAAAAGAGAACAGCTTTCCCTTTTCTGGTAGTCATTTCTGGTTTGGGGGCTGCAGGGGAATTCTGTAATAGTCGGCTTGATGGGATATAAACCGAGGCTGGAAAGGCTTTGTATATGAAGAACTGTAAAGGGGAAAATACTTCATGGACTAAATCATAAAGAAGAAGGTAGGGCACGGGCAAAACGCGCGGATTCAACTACAAAAAAAATATTGCTACTCTTCGTTCTTTAAGCAGGATTTGTACATAGTTTGACTTCCCCGGGGTGATATTTAAAAGCAGTGGCTTATTTTTCTTGTTTCTCTTTTCATTCTCCTTTTTCTTTTCCCCCCTTCTTTTTTCATTTTCTTTTTCCTCTCATTTTCTCTTCACTTTCTTTTTTCTGCCTTTCTGAAGGTGGGGGTGGGAACAGCCGGACGGGGACTAACTTTTGCAGAACTTTTAATTATCTGTGCAGCTAAAGAATATAAGAACTCTCTTGTGCAGTGCTTTTATTGCTTGCGGTGAAAAATTGGAAGCTTAAAGTTAAAAATCCTGCTGAATTGTTGCTTTTGTTAGTGGAAAAGACCTGTGACGTTACAAATAGCTAGTCTGTGGCTAGCAGATGTATACAGTCCTTACTTGAAGCATGTTGATTTAATTTTAACCAGGAAACTAAACGCAGGCACGGGCTATGTTTATCCTACAAGACGTTTCATTAATCTTGTTTATCTCAACAATACTGAGGAAGTTGAGTTTTTTGATGGAAAAAGAAAATAGTTACAGCGAAGCTAAGATAGCAAAACAAAACTAAATGGACTCGGTTGGTTAGATGCATCCCTTGTGTTTTCACTCTCATCTAAGTGATCATCTCCCTTTTAGATTTGGATCTTCCCAGAGCTTGGAACGCTTAAACACCCACCATGGATGACTTTGAACGCCGCAGAGAACTCAGGAGGCAAAAGCGTGAGGAAATGCGCCTGGAAGCAGAGAGGTGAGTTGCTACATCTGGAAAATGGTGCTGGTGGCTGGCCTTTGATTAGCAGTGGCTCTGAGAATTTCTGCCTGAAGTTCCAAAGAGTCCTTGTGCTAACAATGTGTGCCAAAAAACCAGCATTAGCTGATGTTGTGGGGTGTGTATTGTCTAATTTCCTTAGACTGCTGTAAATGTCTGGCTTCTAGTTATTTTGCTACGTGGATAAATGTAAACAGCAAAGGTGGTGGAATATGGCCATGTGAAATCATAGAAAGGAAAGCTCATCCTCAGATGCTGTGTGAGTGCTGTGCAGAAGGGATTGTGTTTGCCAGATATTTATATGTCAGATATTATATATACTAAAGGTAAAGTTATAATTTGAAAGCTGGGATACACTTGGTATATGTAGTATAGCATATGTGCGATTTGTCTGCCATTACTATGCAGTGGCTGTTGTGTTTGTAGTGCCTCTCGCTTTTTATTCATTTATAGTCACTTTATGTGGGCAACAAGAGCAGCATTTGCTGTCAGTTGTCACAGATTTACTTTGGTGAAATGAGAGCAGAATTTGATGTGGGTATGATGATGTCAATTTATGAAAGAAATACCATGAAAATACTGGCAATGACATTTCATTAACTAAACCCATTTTACACCTGGACAGTTCTGTTTGCTTTAATGAAATTTCATGGTTTACACTGGTTTAAGCAGGGAGAAAGGCTCCATTTATTTTTGAAATGTCTTCAATGATAAAATGATCTGGTTTAGCTTATTAACACTGCACTGATTTAAAAAAATTAAAGCTAGATTTAAGCTTTTAACATTTTGTTCTCATTTTTGTATGTAATTCTGAATAGGGACTTAATTTTCATTTCTTCTTTGAACAAAGCTGTTAAAGGAAAGGCCAAGACCTTGGAGTTTGTTGGGAATAGAGGCCTTGGGTGATCTGTGGAGGATGTTAGGGGTTGTAGTTTGGGAGTTTCTGTAGAAAAATGCCACTTGACTTCTCTTTGAAGACCTCCAGGCTCTTGTTGAGCATGCAGAGGCTGTGGGGTGACCTGGGCATCAGCCATGTGGTGTGGCTGGTTTGGGCAGGCAGGGACAGCCCCAGGGCTTGGGGATAGTGGGCTCTGCCCTTGCCATCACTGGAGCTGAAATCCAGGGTGTCATGTGTATCCCATCCTGCTAATGGGAAGTGGTTTTCCCATGTCTGGGGTGCTTTGTTGGAGTTTAGTGTGGTGCTTTCATGGAGGAGGGTAGCTTTAGTGTGGTGCTTTCATGGAGGTGGCATCCTGGCCGGAGGAGAAGGGCTTGGGCCTGTGTCCCTTTTAATCCCTAATCACTGCAGATGTGCTCCATGCCCTTTCCCACACAGTTGAAGGCTTTCAACAATAAATTACTGTACGCTAAATCTTGCTGTACTCCCTTTGCTGCTGCCAGCTTCAAGCATTCAAGTACAATGAGTCAGACCCCTTAAAAGTCACAAGACTGCTTTAAAAATCTCAGGATCTTAAAAATAATTTAGTCTGGCCTTTTTATTTTTGATTTGCCTTAACAATAACAGAGCCTGATTCTCAAGTTTGGATGTGACTCCGGGAGCTGGGACCTCCCAAATCCTGCCCCAGCGAGGGCAAGGTAGGGCAGGAGCTGAGCTGAGCATCTGCCCCCATTGCAGTGCTCACACAGAGGGAAGGGCAGCAGCACTGGGGCAGTGATTAACAAATGAATATGTGATGCTGCATTGGTTTTGGCGAATTCAGATTTTTAGGGATTTGGGGATCATCTTCGCCTTTAATAATACGACCACAATGTGTTCACATGTCATAAGCTGCAGAAATCTGCTTGCCAGACTTGCCTCTGAACACTTTCAGGTGTTTTATGAAGTGGATTGTACAGTCCTAAAGTGCAGCATGGGGGTTGGAAATGTTCCTTCATAAGTTCTGAGCAGAGGCCATTTCCCCAGCCCTCCCATCAGTGGGCTGTAGCCTTGCTGTGGGGAATCCAGCACTGGTTGCAAGAATTTTTGCTGGGAGATGGAGAGATGGATAGGCTGTAACATGCTTGCCAGGTCTCCCATATACTGTTTAGGCTTCTTTGAGTAGAACAGTAAAGGCAGAAATGCCAGCAGCCATACCCATCAACAGTGTTGGAACTCAGCATTTTGCTGTTTCCTGGGATAAAAGTACCTTGGAAGCCTGTCTTTCTAGCTGGATGCCTGTGCCCAGGAGAGACTGAGGGGTGAAAATGTAGCAGCATGCACTCCTTGCTCAAGAGAGAGTGGCTTGATGTTACCATGCCTTCATGGGAGCCCAAGGCTGTGTTAGGACTGGTGAGGATACATGAGCTGTCACATTCCCAAGTGTCTGTGGTGCTGGAGCCAGTGATATCCAGCTACTTCATCTTTGGGGAAGCTCAGTGTAAGTTCAGTCCTTGAGGTCTGGTGTTAGGCTTTGTGTTTTGGGGTGTTTTTTTCCATTAGGAATCTGTTGGACATGATATTTTGTTGTGCTGTGTAGCCCTGGCATTTTGGGTTCATATGCTTAGGACTGATCCTGAGGACTCATTTTGTCTTTTCAAGACCAACATTGCATTTCACCCCTGGTACATGCTGTGGCTAGTAGTTCATGCAGTGGCAACTCAGATAAAAATTGACACCAACTCAAAAACAAAGTGGCTTTTTTTGCATTTTAAGTTCTTATAATTTCAAGGTATTCCAGACATTCTGGATTCCCCACACAGGCTCACTGTGCCCACCCAGAAATGTTGTCCAGCCAGATTTTTTTTTTTTTTACTATTTATATTGTCTGGATCTCTGGAGGCCTATCAATGTGTTTGGAGCAGCACTGCAGACCTGTCTAGGGGGCATGTTTCCAACAGCAGACATATGGGACTTTGTCCAGCTTTCTCCCAGGCTGTCAGATTTTACTACATGTGCTCAGCCTGGCAGGGACCCAGCAGCTCAGGTACCTCAGGGGGGAAGGAGACTTTTCAGGCACAGCCTGGGAAACCCAGGACAAAGTGTGGCCGTGTTAACTTGTGTCTGGCAGCATCCTGTATCTGATGTGTGCTGGTCAGGTGTGAGGTCAGGGAAAAAAGGAAAACCTTCAGCTGTTGGGGTGATGGGATGTGCTACATCTTTAATTGCTCTGTGGCAAAGCCAAGGCTTTGTCCTGCTCCCCAAGGGCAGAGGGACTCCTGTGCCTGGGTTTTATAAAGCCCTGAGGTACCAGTCTGGAGCCAGTGGGAAGCTTTGCACTGATTTCAGTGGCCTTTGGATTAAGCCCTACCTGAGTTATTCCAGCCAGGTGATTTATGAGGCAGTGGCAGCCCTGAAGGAGCTGGGTGAAGGCTTTGCCTTCTCAGCCACAGGGTACATTCTGTGCTGGAGTGTCAGGGCTGTCACAGAAGGGAGCTGCATGTAACTGACAGGAAGAATCCCATGTGGAATTGGGGCACAGGGGACTGACTTCTTTCAGCAAGGGAAAAAACAAATACCACCTGCTGCTTTGTGCCTCTTCCTGGGCAGTAAAAGTTGTTCTCTTGAACAAAGCCATCAGGTTTTGTCATTTTGATGTTGTAATTGATGCTGGAAGAATTTAGCTTGGAGCTGGGTAGTTTGTGTGTGTCTGCAGGGGTGGTGCTTTCTGAGTATCTTGCTGGTCCGCTTCAGTCTGCTGCAGCTGCACTGAAAAATTGAGGTGAAATACTTCTTGAAATGACAATAGACCTTGACTTCAGCATAACTGAGAGCAAAAATAAGCCCCTTGAACTCTCTAAAGAGTATTTCTCAGGTTAATCTATTTAGCACTTAAGCCTCAAATTTACAAGTGGCTGATTTGCCATTCTACCAGTAATGAATTTTCACTTCTACTTTGTGATTGTTGTTTTGTTTGTATTTGGTGTTTGGTTTTGTTTTGTTTTTTTTAAATTATACTAGGAAGCTGATCCGATTTGCTCCATTGTCACATCATCACTACTGCAGGCTTCAGGAAGGTCTCAGGGTCATTGTCAGGCTGGCCTCCATTTAGCTGAAGCTCAACTTTGAATCTGAACCAGAGTTTTGCCCTGTGCCATGCTCCTTCCTAAGGGACTGCAGATCATATCATGGGGAAGGAGAGATGTTGGTCATCCTGTTGTGAAAATATGGCAAAGAGGAGGGGTTAACTAATAGATCTATTACTATTATAGTTATTTATTTACTAGTAGTTGTTACTAGTAATTACTATTACTGAATAGTAAATTAAAAAGGTTATGTGAGTAGGACATAGAGAAAAATATTGCCTCAAAGCTGTTTGGTTCTTGATAGCATTAATTTCTAAAGGCAGTGCTTAAAGGTTTCTTTATTTTTTTTTTTAAAAGATCCTACAGGTCAGGGATGGCAGCAGCCTGCAAGAGGCTAAAAATCTCCTGGGTTAGTAAATTGCTTAATGCAACTTCTATTTCTTTCAGACACATGGTTAATCCCAACTTGGTACAACTGAAAAAGAAGTCAAGTGAATTTCAGTTCGGGTCCGTGAAGGTGTGTAGAGAACCAGAAAGACATTTCATGTGCTTTTTGCTGTTCCTGTTCAGCCTGTTGTAGCTCTGGTAGCACACAAAGGACTGATTCACCAAGTTAAGAAGGTCAAACCAGCAGGGTACATCTTTGCAGGACAATGAGAAGCACATTTCTTTCTTCTGGAGAGGTTAACACTGGACACATTTGTGTCCATAGCATCTTAATGCTTCTGGAGAGCAAGGAAGTGTCATCTTTGTCAGCTACAGAAAGTAAAAAATATCCTTCTCCTGTCCAGGACAGTGAGGGTAAGCATGTGTCCATGTCAGATCAATGTTGAATGACCACAAATAACTTTTGAAGCTGTTTTTCATTCCTGCAGTGGAGTTATCCCTGGTATGGGGTGTACATTAGTGAGAAATGTTCAACAGAGTTCAGAGTTTAGGAATTACACAAAAATGGTTCCTTTCTGCTTTCCCTTTTCTTGAAACACTAGGAGTTGCCCATTTCTTGTTCTCAAGCATCGGGTTATGCTTTTATGAAGAGTTTTCAGAGATTATCCTTCAATTCAGGTTTGTGTTGAGGAAAGGAGAATATGATCTTAATACAAGTTTTCAATGAGTGCATGTTTGAACATAAGAGAAACTGGCTGCATATGTGTTCCATGTCATGTCCCAATGTTCATGTTTTATTTCAGAATTGAATTTCCCCAAAAGTTAAGCCTCTGTCCTCCTAAGGGCTGTGCTCCTGTCTATTCCAAGCCTCTTTTGCTACTAGAAAAAAAAACTACAGTGGTTTTATCTCTCCATGAACTTCATCTGTCCTGAAGTTGCAAATATTTTGGGGATTTCTGTTTGTCTTTCTGTAAAATACTCACTTTTTGCTAGAGCCAAGACATGACATCTTCTGCCCAGGAGTTAAATGTCGAGGCACTGAATAAATAAGATTAGAGATGCATGACAGTTGAGAACAAATTGAAGCAGAGTGCTCCAGCTGTTCACCTGTCTTCACAGCTGCCTGGAATTCCAGGACTGACAGGACATATTTGGATTGTTGAGGTGGGTTTGGCCCTTCACACTGAATCTCTGTTGTGCAATTCTTGGAGTTCATTCTTAACCCAGGCAGAAAAGCATGACCCAGTAGCTCATTAAAACCTTCTTTACTGCAGTCACTCTCAAGTGAGAGTGGATCTAAACAAATTTTTGCTATTGTAGCATTTCAAATGCCCTGGAGGCAATAACCAAATGTATGGAAAGCTCAGTAGAATTTAGCGGCTAATTTTTGTGTTTTTCAGATTGAATTTTCTTTAAAATGCAAGAGAAATGTTTCATAAAAGCAGCTTTGTTCTTCTAGAGAGCTAGATATACAGAGTATAGACTTCACTGAGCTGAACCCACTGCAATTCCTAAGCAGACAACAAAATCAGCTCCTTAGTATCTCATATGATAATCCAGATTATGGATTATAGTATGTTAAAATCACTCCGTAATCTGAGTACTACGTGTGTACTGTACCAGCCAAGCTTTTAGGAGGACAGCTCCAATCTAGCACCCAGACAGTTGGCAAAATGCACCATCTTTCATCTCTTGGAAACACCAAGGAATTTTGGAAATGATTGGGTGAAAAGAGTCCCCTCCAATCCTGTAACCAGGTAACCAGCCTACTGCCAATGGAAAACCTGCCCTTTGTTTCCTACTGTAAATTTATTAGCTTTAACTGGACTGATGTCCCTCATAAGCTGGATCTTATTTAAATATCTAATAAATACAGGCATGGAGACACAGATTTTTGTGCTTATTATTGATAATTCTGACAAGCATGCCTGCTTGAAAGAGCACCATGCCAGGAGCAATATAACACGGAATTTTATAATGATTTTCAGGATTAGACCAAAATATAGGTACTACACAAAGAAAACAGTGAGTCTGAAGAAATGTAGCTGATATAGTGCAAATAAGTGTCAATGGCTTTCCTGCCATGTTTATGTTGAAAAATTACTTCTATTTAATATCTTAGATGCAAATTGGCAGCATGCAGTCTATTAAGCCAGGGCAGACTGCAGCATTCTTGCATCTCTGTCATTGCCCCTTCAAACAGTGTAAGTCATATCTGCCACCAGAATTTTCTCATACAAAACACTTCAGATACTTGAAATGCAAAAAGGCTGCATTAAGTGAACATTGGCCTAAAGTTGTGAAGGCACAGAGGCTTCAAACTTCCTGTGCCATCCACAGCAGGGCACGAAGCTTACCTTCTGTTAGCTCCATATGGCAGAGACCAAAGGCATTGTTCTAAACTGACTCAGAGTAAAAAAAGGTTCTGTTCTTGGTCCCTGGTCTACTTCTCTCAGACTCTTAGGCAGGGAAATCCCTATATTTCTATATTTTTTCCTAGACAATAAGTATGTAGCTGAGCTCCCAGCTGCTTAGTCATTTTCCATGTGCCTGATATCCACAACTAGTGCCAGTGGCAGAGTTAATTTAATTCATTGTATAAAGCATTTTCACACCATAGGATTATGTTTACCTCATCACACAAATGCATGTGCTTACAAATGTGTTGAAAAATCTACATTAACCCTTCTTTTGACTAAATAAGGCCTTATATTTAATAGTGATGCTTGGCAACAAATTTAATTTAGTTTAAAGAAAAGCAAAGGGAATACTGTGTTGTTCCCATACAAAAGAAGCTGATGGTTGAACATCCCTGTGTCTTAGGAAAAGTTTTAAAGAATACTCTTCAGGCAAATATGTTTGATATATTTACCTGCAGTAACATGCTCTCTAGGCTGCATATGTGTGTTGCAAGGGTCTGGACAGAAGAAGAATTAATGTCAATCTTTAAAACTGCAAATTTGCAGACTTGGAATGGTATCTCTTAGTTATTACATTTAAATGCCTTCTTCTAAGAGAACAAGGACATTGTTGAAATTATTGCTTAATTATGTTACTATTCTTCAGGGCATTCTGGGCTCAGAATGGTAGAAATTATCAGACATGAGAGAAATTGCAGTTATTGCCCAGCTGTAAGAGTCTTTAAGGAGTGACATGAAAATAAATTTAGCCAGAGTATTTCTAGGAGCATCTGCTTCTCAGTGTGAGTTTTCATTTTATTAACATCTTTATGATCTAATATCTGAAATTAAACCAGATCAATCAGAAGATGAGATTTCCCCTTAAAAAGCTGAGGCCAATTGGTTTGCAGGGATAACAGATAAAATGAAGTCAAATGCTAGCAAGTTTTACACATGAATAAGCAGAGTTATGTAAACACTATCAGATTGCTGGCAGCCCGGGCAAAGCCATCCCTTCACAGCTCACTTCAAAGAACCACAGAGGAAAAATGTGATTTGCAAATGAAACCCCAAACTGATTTCAACTTGCAGAAGCGTCTCATTTGGTCAATTAGCTTCTGCATTTTTGGCTTTGTGCCTTTAAACAAGCTTTTAATTACTGAAGAGAAATGTTTATAAGTGGCTTTATTTCTCTCATCGTAACCTACTTAGCTCGTGCTAAACGAGGAAAACCCCTCTTGCCAGCAGATTGTCCTTGTGTGATCAAGGTCTTTCATAACATCAAGGAGCTCATCAGGTGGCTGATCTTGGGCAAATTAATTCATCAGCACACAGCTCAGGAAATATTCCTGGCCAGAAATAAGGTCAGTGGGCACCTAGACCTTCGGAATGAAGTCTGGTGACAGCACAGTCCCCAGGAACGCTGGCACGGAGCCTGACCAGAGGGTCAGGTCAACACAGTGATACAGCTACAGATTAGAAGGAGCAGTAGTTGTGTTGGTGTTGCAGCTGAGCTTTTCTCTTCCTGGGGAGCAGTGAGGGTGATGGGAAGTGGAAAAGTAAGCAGGATGCATTTCTTTTTGTTTATTGGAAAGTATAAACCAGTGGGTCGTGTATGTGACAGTGAAAGGTTAGCTTCACGTTGGTTGACATTAAGGAAATATAAATAGATGCTGTTTTGCTCCTTTTTATGTCAAAACTTGTTGGTTGGTCCAAATAAACTTGTTTATTAATAGTCTTTCTAGATAGTCTTGAATAAAAGGCCAGCAAGTTTGTCATGCTGACACAGAAAATCAAGGGAAGGCTGGAACCAAATAGCAAGTTGTAACTGTCTTTTGATTTGAGATGGTGCTTTTTGGGTTTTTTTCTCTGAAATTTTTCTGAAAACATGCCTCAATTTCTTTTAAGGTAGGTTGTGACCCATTTTCAATGCAGACTTAATTTAAGCAGAGAGCAAGGACTGCTCTAGCAAAGCTTATCTTCTAGGTGGACTGTGTTCTTGTGCTGAGACCAGAAGAGGTGCTCTAAATTGGTACCCAAAAGCAGAGCTTCTTCAAAGGTTTGGTTAACTTACTGCTCCATACTCCTACTTCCCTCTTCCACCAGCTTGAGACCACATTTTGGTGTAGGCAACATTTTGGTGCATGGGTTGACTGATGGAACTGAGCAAGTGAGACCTCTTTGCCCTGATGCATACATATCATGGCAAATTTTAAAGTCAGTTAAGTGCACAGAGTGGAAAGAAACCAAATCACCATGACTCCATTTACTGCTTGTCAGCTGAGACTCTCTCAAGGAAGGTCTTATTGTCAAACAGCTCAGTGGGAGGGTAAGCACAGTCACATTTGCACTGGGAGGTTTGCACAGATTTAATGCACTTGGTTTCAAACCAGGTTTGAGGTAATTTTCTGCTGTTTCTGTGCACAAGCAAGGACTCTGTAGCTGTGATGCACTTCTAAAGTCTCTGAGAACACAGGCAGTTATGTGTTCACAAGACACATCTTCCTACCACAAGACAGGTTCCTATGTGTAATAGCTTAATTTGGAGAAATATGCCTTTTGAGGCTGGGAGGTTGTTTTTGAGCAGAATTCCAATGAGCAGACAGTGTTAACAGGAGCAAGCTGGTTTCATTTATAACACTGTCAGCCCTCTAGTGATAGGGAGAAGATCAGATACTCAGTGTATCAATCCTGGGAATTTCTGAAAGGCAGAGTTATAATTACAATGGTGAGAAAGATATAGGGCTGAAGTTGGCTCCAGAGCTGACTTAATATAAAGAATAAAACTATTTCCATCTGTGTTTTTTAGCAGAGAAAAGAAATACAGTGGTATAAATGGCTTTAAATGAAATGGACCTTTTGGGAGCACGGAAAAACAAGCAAGAAACCTCACAAATTTGTTTTTGATCTTCACCTGAATTCCAAAATTGTAACTCAAAACTTAGCCATCAGATTTTCACAGAAATGCTTACAGCTGGGATGTGAGCCACCACAAAAGGCTGCCTCTATGCCTCCCATTTTCAGTGCTATCATCTCCTCAAAGGACCAGAGCACAGCAGAGACTGGAAAGCCCTTTCCATAATCCATATACAGAAGGGGTTTTTTGTCCTTGTGCCTCCTCATGAGATGATTATACCACTGTATTGGCATGTCACATCATGCCATCCTTCAAGATGAAGTCCTCAACCTGCAGTGTGTTTTGTCCCTTTTTCCCACATAGAAAATGTTTGGTTAGAAATGAAAAAAAAAAAGAAAATTGTGTGTATTTCCACAGGAATAGGATGATGTAGTTTCTTCAGAATAGGTTTCTTTCAGTAGCCTGTGACCACCAAGCTGAACAGTCCTCACAGCTTTTTCAAGTTCATTTTCAGCCTACACAAAATGACAAGCTTGTTCTGGGCACTGCTGCTCGGATCATTCCCGAGATTCTCCAGCAGCTACTACTTCAGTGTCTTAATAAGGCAGTACCAGAGCTGGGAAAGACAAGGAGATGGATTTTCTAAACACTGGCTACACATGGATTCCTTTTATGGTCCAGCTTGCACAGTGGGGTATTCCTCTGAAGGTCAGAGACATGGATAACAAAGTGCTTCCCACTGCAGCTTATTTTTTGGGTGCAGGCATCATGTGTCTGGTGCCACATATCCGGGCTGTTCTGAGAAGGAGAAAGAAATCTTTGGGTAGGGAAGTGTAGAAAGAAGGGGGAAAAGCAGGGCATGAAGTTCTGTGTGCTTTGCATTGATGCTATTGCTGCACTCACTGGGGCTGCAGGATGGGTGGATTTGTGACTCTCATGATGGATGGATTTTGTTGTTATTTCACAAAAAACATCCCTCAGAATGTCCTCTATAAGATTTCAGGGATCAGGTCATCCCACAGCAATACCCAGGGCAAATTTTCATATCATGGCCATGAATTTGGCTCTTCCTTCTCGCAGCAAAATGAGATAGAGTGCTAATGACCTTTTCAAACCAGTGAGTTATGATAGCTGGAGGGTTTGTCTGTGCTGGAATGCCACAAGATGAATTTGTTTAAGGAAAAGGTTTAATTCCACCTCCCCTTCCCCTTCTCTCTTGTACAAGCTAGAGAGTCTTTTCTCTCATTAGCATGTAATCATCTTAGACTGGAGGATTGAGTAAGTTCCTTCAGGGCTATGGTCTCATTTCTCACCCAAATTTTTGATGGAATGGATGAGTCATTTCAATATTCTAACGAGAAGGAATATATTGGTGATTAAATTAATATGAGAAAACCTCCTACTAAGTAATGAAAATATCATCATGTTTTTTCAGGCCTGAATATAAGTGGAGGGTATACATAAATTGAATGAAGAAAATATGTCTTCAGGGCAAACCTGAAATGTTCAGGCAAATCCAATGGACTTGTAATCTAATTTTTCGTTTACTGATTATTATCAGATGGACTAATACTGTACCTAATAAACTATGAAGATAATGAAAGACTTCAGCTGTGTCACCAGCTCTGACACTGTTTGAGAAAAGAGAAGTGCTTGAAGGTGTTGTTTTGGTGACTCATATCTTGAAAGTCTAACTTTCTTCATCTGTTTCCCTGTTGCTTTGCTGGCTCCATCCTGATTTTACCTATCGTGCTCACATCATACTTACAATGAGATCCTCATGTACTGTCTTTGATATCACCATAGGTCTTGCATGCTTGTGGTTATGCTGACTTGGGAGGAAATGTGACTTCTCAGTCTGTTGGCTGTGTGGTTTTGCTAGATTGAATATCTTGCTTTGAGGAGATAAAGGCATAAATGCACAGAAGTGGAGCAAAGACCACAAAACATGCAGTTTAGCTGATGAAAGCTTTTAAACTCCTGTCTTTGCTTGAAGATAACAGAAGAATTCTGAAATTCAAGCGAATATAAATGAAAATGTTTTAAAGCAGGGTAGGTCCAGGAGGAAGGGGTTGGCTGCCAGTTAAACTCAGGGGACCCATTTAACAGGCCATGTCATACATTCAAAGCTATTCCATGTTAAATTGCATTCTCTTTCAAGGCTTGCCCTCATTTCAGTCTGAATCCTGTTTTTGGTGGTTGTGCATGTTTAATAGCTACTCTGGATTTGAGGGATTGGTATAACTGAGAGCAGGGTTCATCTGTCCCATCCTCATTCTACTGCTGGAAGAAATTCTGCTATGATGTCTTGGTGACTAGGAATGACTTTTCCATCACCAGCCCATCTTCATTTATTTATTGGTTGTTCTTCCCTCAACTTGGGCTGTACCCTGTCATCAGTTTCGAAGCCAAATTCTTTATGGAAGTCAACAGGGAGTCCTGCGCAAAGGGAAATGACATAATGTTGCCCTTTAGTCCTACCTACAGAGAAGCAGGCTTGGGAAACATACACATTTTCCTAATTACCAAGCACTGAATTTACAGCATGTGTTCATTTTCTATTGACATCCGGCAGCAACCCAACACGTTGTAAATTCGACCGTTTGTATTCCAGACAATTGTTTTTAATAAAAATATTCTGGATGTTGTCTTTATTTGCCTTGCATATGGTAAATGTTGAGGTCTTCAGTCCTCTGAGGTAAAGAATGTGCCATTTTAATGGGCAACATGGAGTGTTCTTAGCTAAAAATGTTTCCTTGTGCCATTGGTGTGCATGATTTTGTAGGCTGCCACCTTTCACACCACCAGTAATTGCATTTTGCTGGAGATGTGTGTCTCTATAGTTTGTAAAACACTTTTGATACGAAAGATGCTTCTGTAAATGTAAGCTGTTGTCATGTGAACTGTCACCTTCCACAAGGAAAGGGTTTCTGTGTTCATGGCCTACTTCTGTAGTGCCTTCAAGTTGTTCTTCTGCAGCTCAGGATAAACAGAGTTGCAGAATGGGTTTAAAATTGAGACTTTCCTAATAGGACAACCTCTTTGCTAGTTAGAATTCAGACTCTTTAAAGCTTAAATGCTTAATTAGATGAAGTAAGGATGTAAGCATAAACCTAAAGAAATCCAGCCAGAGCAGACTGCTTGAAAGGTAGTTGAAAGTGATTCCTTCTGTTGGGAATAGTAATGCTATTTTTTACTGCTTTTACCCCTCCTTTTAGCCTCTCATGATGAAAGCTGCTTTGTACATCTCTCTAACCAGAGCTTCTGGCATTTTGTCAATTATTTACTAAATGTATATATATCCCTGCATCATCCTTTTAGCAGGGCAGTGCTGTTCCTTTAGCTTTCCAAATGGGGAGTGAGGAGGGACTCAGCCACAAACCTATCAGAGGGGAAGTATTAGTGCTTTTTGCTTGCCTCTTTGCATACCAGATCTTCTCCAGGCTGCAGAATTTGGAGAATGATGTGCAAATCATCCAGGCCCACAGCTTTTAGCAGCTGTACTTTGGTACAGGCCACTTTTAGAAGGAGAAGCCATGAAAAGCAGCCTTGGTCATAGACTTCAGGAATCATTCTCCATAAGTTTTAAGGACTTTGGAGGTTGGCTCACCTCTGTTACATTTAATGAGGATTCTGTGTATGTTTCATTGCAGGGAAAATTGCATGTGGAGCCATTGCTTATCTCTGCCACTGGCTGTGCTGGCTCCTGGATGTTGATAGGGAGATCTTGCAGTGTGTCTGCTGATGACTTCTCCTGGCAAGGGAGGCTGATAAGCTGGATAGCCTGATAATGCCAGACTTACTGGCTGTTGGGTGGCTGGCACTGAGATGGCCTGAGGTGATTTGCATGGGCTGCAGGGCTTTTATGGAGCAGCTGTGTTCTTAATAAACCTTTTCAGAAGCTGGAGAGGAGTAACACCTCCTTGTAACCCCTTTCCACTGGATTTTGTGGGATTTCACCTCTACAGGTTTTGTTTGAGGAGACTGAAGGGTTTTTCAAATGCCTGTGTGAGCTTTAGAGTCACATCTTGAATGGTCAGTGGATAGGGCACTTTAATGTTGCTGAGCATGTGTGTGAGAGGAGGACGTGGGAGACATCTGGAGACTTATTCTGTCCAAAACTAACAAACATGATGCTGCATTTTTGGGAAAGCAACCCAAGAAAGAAACTTGGGAGGAGCCCTTTGACTGAAGGTACTCTTCTGCCATTTGTGAACTGGATTCGTCATCTGAGACAGCAGCTATGGCCATATCAGATAGCTTTTCTTTTCCCCTCCCNAAACCAGAACCATGACCCTGTTTCTTGTAAATGTGCCTTTGTCATCACAGGTTTAGGCTGTCATGACACATTTTACCTCAAGCTCCATCTTTAATCCCTGAGTGGCAGACGTGGGAATAGGAGCCATGGCTCAGCCACAGGACCACATTGCCTCTCCAAGGCAGAGAACAGCTGGGAGCTTTCTTACAGAGCAGCCTGCTCTGCAGTTTGCTTGCCAGCTGTACTTTGGGTCTCATAAACTGGGGCAATGCCACTTCACCTTGTAACAAAGAGCAGTCTGAGCCTCAGAGGGCACAGAACTGCCTGCAGCCTTGTTTAGGCAGAAGAGGAGAATGTGGCAGCTGAGCCTGTGCATTTAGTGAATGTTGGGAACAGATAATAATTTAAGACTTTTAGGAGTGAAAAAAAGAGGTTGCTTATGTAACCCAACTCTATTTGTTAGACTTCCTCCTCCCTAGCCTCGTTCTCCATTATTTATCAATTAAATATGCTGAGAGTAGTGAGCTGTTGACCACGAAACTGGGGAGGGGGGCTGTGGGGTAATAATTGTTATCCTGTTCCAAAAGCTGTAATATGGATACCAGAAAGAATCAGAGTCAGATGTAGATGATGCTGTTGAGTTGCCATGGGTAGAACAGAACGTTCTGCACTCTCCAGCTATGGTTGTTGCTGTGTCTAAAACCATACAGCATGAGTGAAATGTGCATGTCAGTCTGGAGCACCTGTGGGGTTTGGAGGCTCCTCATTACATTGCTACACTGTGTGTGATAGATTACACTGCCATTTCAATTCCATGTCTCAGAACAGCTTATTTTCCTGCAAAGACTTTGCTTCCACTGAGAGTTGCATGCAAGTGAAGAGAGTCTTATCACTCAGGCACTCCAAGGTGCCTGTTTGCTGTTCCTACTGTCAGCAAAATTCTGATTGACTTCATTACAAAAACTGGATGAAATGCTTGTAGGCTTGTTTTTCATGAAAACCTGGATGGCTGATGGGGAGCTAGGAAAGAGTGCTGAACACTGGGAATGCTTACCCCAAACCTTTTTTCATGTATGAAATGGAAGGGGAGGGGGACAAATTCTACATTTCCTGCAAGGTGACAATGAACAGCTCTGGTTTTCTCCAGATGGAGAACATTCTCTGATGATTGCTCCATTAAGAAATAAGGATAGAGGCCTTGCCTTCACTGAGCTGTGACCCTGGTGTCCCTAAATTATGCTTAGTAACTCCTCTTTTGCTGTACTTCAAATCAGTGTTTTTCAGTATTGTTTGGAGACACAAATTGGAAACCAACATCAAAAACCTAAACTGAATGTGAACTTGAAACTTGTTTAAGCTGTTACTCTTTTCCTGATCAGCAACTCAGTCCAAATATAGACTTTTAAGAGTCTTTTTAAAATTCAAATATTAACTTGAATTGAAGGAGCCAAACTGAAACCAAACCAAAGCTGAGCTGAAAAGTTATGCATTAGTTGAACTTTATGAGCAGAGCTGTACTGCAAAGTTGCTTACACGTGTGCAAGGGAAGGAGTGAAGGACCTCTGCTCTGAAATTCTTGCTGTCTTAATTAACACAGGGTGTGCACAGCTGATTGACAGGGAAATGGCAGAACATACAGTCAGGCAATTACAGATAACTCAAACTGTGGTCACGACTCGGCAGATTGACTGTGGAGTCATTGGCAAATGTGACCCAGACACAGGGGTTGCACTGAAAGACAGGTTTTATAGGAAGACCTAGAAAGGAACAAAGCAAAATCTCTCACCTACTTCTACACTCCAAGATGTTACTGCTTCCCTGAGACAAAAAGGAAGGACACAGTTCCTTGGGGGGAGTTAGGGTGGGGCATTTGTGACCCTGTTAGACCCATCAAATGGGACACATGCCCTTTATCATGTACAAGTGTGGGGATCCCTTACCCCACTTGGATCCCAGGTGTACCTTGTCCTAAAAAACCATACCAGCAGTGGCTGCAATCCACTATCATGAGTTATCTAAACCAAGCCTCCCATGGATTTTAAAAGTATATTTACAAGCAATTTTATTTTTCCTTGTTCAAGGCTGAAGGCAACCAAAACAATAAGAAGTTGGCAAGTACTGGGAGTGATCAGACCAACACTAGTTAAAAGATTTAAAAGAGGAAGAACACATTAGGAAGAGTAAATTTTTAAAGCCTCTCCCATGAGCTGAGTTGATGACTGCCACAGCTGGTTGCCCAGTGGTGCAGGATCATACCCACGGTGTGGGGGTCCTCCTGAATTGTCCCAGGCAATCCTGGCTCCAGACTCTTGCTGTGAGAGAGCTCCTAGGCAATCAAGGTTGGGCTGAGAAATTTGCACACTCTTTATTCCAGCTCAGCACCTCGCCCTGCAGTGCTCAGGTGTCAGCCTTTATGGCAGTGGGTATTTGGCCTGTGATAAATGTACCAAAGGGTTTTTTCTTCCCTCCCTTGAGTACTTAAAGCTCCATTGTCATCATTCAGGAAAGCTGTGTTTAGACTGAGTTGGAAATGGGTACCAATATGGCTAGCTGACGCAAGAGTGGTTTATTTTCCATTTTAATAATTCTTTAAACAGGTCTTGCATTTGTATGTAGCTCCTTTGTTGGAATAAAAATCTTTGTTGGAGGCTACCAGACAGCTATAAATAGCTGTCGTGAGTATTTATGCTGAGGATAATCTCAGGAGAAGATATTTTTAACTTTGCACATTGTTTAGAGTAGGAAATTCTTTTAATGCCCACATTTTCCATTCCCAGTGCCATTAGCTTTTCCCCACCCCCTCTTATGATGTGTGCCTTGCTCGCTCTTTCTCCCTCTTATTTCCTTTAAGGTTCAAGGTTACAGCCAATCTGCTCCAGAGGCAGACTTGAGTTTATTATTTTTTTTAAAAGGATAATGCTAACTTTGGCCTTTGGTGACTGTGTGGGAATTCAGTTCATTTCATGGGGCTATCAGAATGTAAACGGGATATCTCACCAGGCTGTCCCCGTAAATTGGGTAATGAATGAGCACTTTATTTCTCTCCTGCATGGGACTCATGTGCTTGTTAGACTAACAGTGGCCAATCTATTTTATACTCCCACAGAAAGTATTCCACTTTATTTTGGCAAGTTTGTGAGAGCTGCTACTTGTACCAAGACTTAATGCTGGACCAGAAAAAAAAAAGAAAAAAAAAAAGGCATTATGCTGAGCTAGACTTGCAACTTAAAAATATGGTCCATAGAAAGCTTGTTCTTACACAAGCCAATACATAATTTCAATCTAGAAAATCATCAAATATGTGTTAAATTGAAAGTGAGGTGCAGACTGTGGGCCAGATTGAAAGCAGATATAATTTGACACAGTTTGGTGTACAGCCTTTGAGAGAAGTTCACTGTTTACTTGTGATGCAATCTAGTCAGACCTTTTTTTATTTTTCACAATTCTCTTTACTCTTAAAAGAGACTGACACATGCAAAGCCTAACAATTAATGGGAATTAGGTACCTTCTAGACAGGGGAAACCTAGATTGTCAGTATGAAGGATTATTTGACAGCAAAAAATAAGTGAGGTCTGTCCTGTACATAGAGTCAGATTTTAAAAGGTATTTCAATACCTCTTGAGATTTGTCTTTGAAATCTCTTTTGATCTCATGGGGCTGCACAAAAGACAATCTGTGTGCTCTTGAAAACCTCACCCAAGCTCCCTGCTACTGCCAGCAGCCCTGGAGCATCTTTTAGCCTGTATGAGGGGACAGTGGTTTTTTTTAGAAGATAAAAGCTATTTTAAGCCTCTCTTTCTCTGCACAGTTGATAAGGATTTGTGGCCTGTAACCTACCTGCCTGTGTTTGTAAAACAGTGCTGTTGACTTAATGGGAACTGTATTTGTGTTTTTGACAGCTCGTGTTACTGTTAATTTGCCTATTTAATTTGTGTTTTCCATATAAATATGTAGGTAAATGTGCACACATACCCTGAAGTTTTGAAATGCTGCTGTGCTGGAGGCGAGGGCTGGTGGCCACACAGCTCATTTACTGCACTAATTGGTTAAAGAAAATGAATTGTGAGGACAGGAAAATAAAAAAACCCCTCCACTGCAGACTGCACCTCTATTTGGCTTGCTGAGTGAGCAATGTCATGATCACAAAGATCAGGGCTTAATTTCCCACCAGTAATGTTATTTGCCTGAAGATCAGAGGTTATTAAACTCGACTACTAAACAGAAAATCTGACCTTCCAGGCTATGCAAATGTTAGAGAAAGGAGCTTGGTGGGTGGAGAGAGGCTGAGTGCTCAGACACACCTCGCTGGGAAAGTGTGGCCAATGCCCAGCAGACCAGAAAAAGGGTTGGGACTTTCTGCCCAAAGGCAGCTGATGACCTCCCCCAGGCAGTTTTTTGTAGTCTTGGAAGGTCTCTGCTGAAAACCATCAAGAACCCACCTGGATAAGTGTGAGCTTTGAAGCCCACTGTGATCCCCTTGCTTGGGCTTAGCCGGGAGGAGGTGGCTAATAAAGAGGGACAGGAACAATGGAACTAGCCAGAAAATAAAAACTTTAATAATGGAAAGTAACAAACGTGGTGTAGGTACAGAGACTAAATTCCTAAAGACTCTGGGGGTGGGGCAAACACAGCCAGGTATAGGGACACAGGTCCACTCAGAGAAGTGAACTTAGAACATGACCTTATAGGAAAAAGGTCTTGACCAACGGTGAAGGAAAGCTGGAAACTTGACCAAATGTAGGAAGGTTCTATTGGCACACTGGCTCCCAAGAACCCATAGCTCCCACTGTGGCCTGATCAGGTGTCCCCTCCCCTCAGTGCCCTGCCTGCCAGGGTTTATGGCCAAATCCCTCTGTAAAAGCATCTGAGGTAAAAATCTCAGTAGGGCAAGGAGATCCCACAGATAAGAACCTTGGAAGTGCGATACGAAATAAGCAGTGAGCTCAGCTACTCTGGGGGCACTCCTGCCCTGTGCAGGCAAAACCCAGGAGAAAAAGCAACAACCAGATGGAAGCAGGACTTGGTGTTGTGCCTTACTGCAGAGTCAGTATTGGCAGTGTTATTCCAGCAGGGAGGCCAGAAACCATTGGAGGTCAGCAAGCAGAAAGGTGATGAATTGCAGCCACAGTGATGGCTTCACTCCCAAGCCAAAGGTGGCAGGGTGTGTTCCAAATGGAAGTTTTCTGCATGTGCCACAGCCTTGACTCAGAGGTGGCTTTGCTGAGTGAGCTTGCAAGGGTGCCAGGTGTAATGAGTCCACTAAAACCTGGCTGCAGACCTCCAAGTTTCTTACATTCCCAGTTTATGGGATGCAGTCAAATGATTTCTTTCACTGTTACCTTGCTTTTCTTATCTGATGAAACTGTGGCTTTATTCAGTCTCAGTATTTTTTTCCTTTCTCTGTTGTCTAGAATGTGACTAGATCAAATTTCTCCCTTCTGTCATGACCATTAGTAGCTTAGTTTTTTTTTTTTACATGAAGCTTTTTTTCAACAATAAAATCTCTCCCAGACTGTAGTTATATAATATTCAAGGTCACAGTAATCATAACAGAATCCACCTCACTTATTAGGACTGTGGTCATGGAAATGAAAATGCCCTGGGAGGATTTTTTTTTGCAGGATTTTGCTACTGCAGACATAATTCATGAGACTTGATCCATGAAAGATGACGCCATTTTTAGGCCCATTGCATTGAGCTGTTTAGTATCCTAAATTTTTTAGTTGTGAGGTAAAAGTAAAAAGCCTTTGGGCTTCTTCTCCCAGAGCCTAAGGAAAGAAAAGCCTTGTAGCTACAGAATTTTTAGATATTGCTGTTGTATGCACACTAAGTGGCTTTGAATCCAAAGTGTCATATGATTAAAAATCAGCATGTTTATAGATGTACAGGGTCTTCCCAGAGTCCTTTCGTGTTATTATTCCTTGTCTTGCCTCTTTGTCCTCCTTGCTGACTTCTCAGCACCACAGTCCTCCATCTCTAGCTCACAATCATCCTCACAAGAACTATTCATGTCAGTGGAAAAGCTTTAATGTGCCTTTGGTGGTTTCACTGTGGGTGGAGGAATGGTGACCCAGGGGGAAGCTGACCAGCTGTAAAACTCATGTCATTTTCTTAAATCATATTTGTCTGTTTCTGATATTCTTTTTCCTCTATCCCGGATGTCTGGGGATATATTTGGTCTTTGAAAACTGTGAGGCCATACGTGATAATTTTCAGAGAATGTCAGGACAAGAAATTTGGTGCAAATTTCACTGAAAGAAGAACTTTGCCAAAGGGATCTCCTTCCTCTTCGAGTGTCTTCTGACATGAAAATACAACTAAGCCCTCAGTATTGAAAAGTTTATTGTAAGCAAAGAGATGTGTCCGCTCACTTGGTGCCTATGGGCTCCCCTCCATGAAGTAAACACAGGATGTGATGGTCTGGGGGCCCTGTCATCAGTGAAGCTGCACATAGATGGAGTTTGGCTTGATCTTTGTCAGGAGCTGTCTAGCAGAGCTCCTTGCCAGAGGT
This sequence comes from Ploceus nigricollis, assembly GCA_013399945.1. Classification (NCBI taxonomy): domain Eukaryota; kingdom Metazoa; phylum Chordata; class Aves; order Passeriformes; family Ploceidae; genus Ploceus; species Ploceus nigricollis. The sequence goes on from VXBC01011968.1 coordinate 216,215, forward strand.
GACTTCAGCAGACACATATGATGCCTTGTGAGGGCTGACCTAGAACAGAGACTGGATGACGTTAAATAAAGTAGGGATTTATTCAAAGGATCTCCTCCATGGATCCACCCTGGGCAGCACAAGAGCCCAGCCAGGGCTGCACCCAAGATGAACCAAAATGGTCCCAAAATGCACGGCCGCTCACGGGGTCTCTCACTTTGATCAGTTCTGCTCCATTTGCATCTTGGAGTTCATTGTCCAATTCCAGCTTTAGCCCATGCAGTCCCATCCTGCTTGTTTTTCTCTCTTCAGCCCACGTTGTTTGTGCTCTTGGGCCTGAGATTTGGATCATTTGTCCTTGGTGCCCAGCTAGAGAAGGAATTGTTTTGTCTCCCTGCTCTGTGCAGAGAGCTCACCATCCCCTCATATGAAGCTCAGAACTCCACGCTAAAGCAGTGCAGAATCTGAAAAATATAAAAGCTGAAACCTGAGGCATCACATAGGCACTGCTGAAACACAGCCACTGCTTGATCAAACCTTTTGTTAAAGTCTTCCAAAGCAGTTAGACCTGGTAATGGTTGATACAACACTTATGTGGTAAGAATTTGTGCTGCAGACATTCTTCTGTGCCCAGTCTCGATGGGGAAGAGCAAGGAGGACTCCTTTCCTTGGTTAGTGTTATCTCTTTAGGATCAGCTGTAATAGCTTGAGGGGTTATCTCTGCAATCCTTTGTGCTCCCATTGCCAGCATGGCAGGTGCTCCCTTCAGCACAGTCTGCTGAAATTGCTGTTGTTAATCCAGATTGAGCCTTTGACTGCTGTAAAAATACCAGCACTTTAATAGCAGAAGTAGATGTGTGCTTCCTTGGACTGCAGTGTGTCACAGAGTATCAATATCATATCAATATCATTGTTTTCCCTGGGTAAGGATGCCTTCAAAATTTATCTGGTGGCTTCTAATCCATCTGTGTGGGCTACAAGACTTGGACTTGTATACACTCATTGCTGTCAGCAGGATTTAAGGAAGTTTTGAAGAGCTTTGCTGTGTTGCAGCCTGAATGGTTTAGAAGTGCCCCCTTGCATTTCTGCAGGAAATCTGCACAGGATTAGACTCAAGTTTAGTCAGCCCAGCATGCTTTCATCAAAACAGGCCCTGTTTAATTCCACCAGTGAAAGTATGGAGGGCATGTGATTTCTGGTAGTGCACAGGTGTGCTAGAGGTCACCTGTGGTGTGGGGAGCCTTCCCAGGAATGCAGCAAGGTGACAGTGTGCTATGCACAGGATGGAAATTGCTACAGAGGAAAAACACTGCCAGAACAACAAAATTTTGCTAACTGGTCTGTGTTGAAGTGATGCCTAACTGTGTCATCCTAGGGCCTTGGTGAGACATTGTAAATTCCTTGAAATTCTGCCTTTAATTCTGAAAGTACAATATTTTGTTTATAGTGTTCCTTAATTTGATGGTAATTTAAAAATAATTTTGGAAAAGTGTTTGACATCAGTAAAAATGTTCAGCTCTTAACTTCAAAATAAACACAGGCTCTTGTAAATATGGACAAAGGTAAGGGCACCACAGAGTATCACAGTAAGAGACCCAAGACTGTGCCAATAGTTGTTAATTTCGAAGGAAGCATTAATTTCCTTTTCCTGTTTTTCAGGAATTTTTATGTGTAGGAGAAATGCCCCTGCTGCATAAACATTTTTTAAAATAATGGCTTTAAAGGGCATGAACAAGAGCCTGAATCCCAATGTTTTGCTAGTACTTAAAGACTCTTTGTTTAACTCTTGCTTCCTTTTTTTTTTTTCCCCTTCTTTTTAACATAGCTATAATGTGGCTGGAGCCAAGATCAGTACAGGGCAAATGTGGCCAAAACCCAATAATAAAATAATAATATCTGCCTGTCCATCATAACCTGCTCTGTTTGCCTGCCTAATACTTTAGCTAAAAAGAAAAAAAAGAGCCAAAGCAGGAAGAGGGAAGGATCATTTTCTTTCCTCTGCAGCTACAAGAGGGCAATCTGATCCCAGGTTTGGGTTCACTGCTCACCATATTTCCTTTGGGGACATTTGTCATCCTTCTTTAGGGGAAAAAAGAAACACCAGGTGATGTTTGTTTCTGAGAGCATCATTTGGAGGTGGCAGTCACGTGTGCTGGGTGTGTGGACTGCATCTGGTTGCTGGGACAAATGGAGGAGCACATTTGGTATAAAGAGGCTAAAATGGACCCACAGACAAGGGCTGCAGCACCCCTTAACTGCAAGGTGATCTGACATCAATTGGTGTGGAATATAGACCAAACTGGAGTGACTTCACTGGTGCTCCTCACCATCAATAACACCTTCTTAAAACAGACTGAGAGGAACTGCTGCACCTGGAGGAATAAAGGGAAGTTACAGAATTAATAAAATTCTTTGTGTGTGTTTTTGGGGGCACACAAAGCTCTTGGGGGAGATGTTGGAACCCTGGATGCTGAGAATTTTAACTATTCTGTGCTGAGAGGCACAGACCCTCACGAGAACACTACATTTGACCTGAGGCTGTGGAGAAGGCTTTCAAAATTGATTGATAGCACTGGGATTATGGGTGTGTAGTTTGAATAGGAGTGTGTAATATCACAGGGTGGAAAGGTTAGAGTTTAAGGTTTTAGAATATAGTAATATATATGAAGCTAAGATGGAAGTTTTAGGGCAGAGGCTGGTCCTTCTTCTTCACCTTCTTCTTCATAGGTTTGGGTGGTGTTTTGTAACCAAATGTGGACAGAAAAGTCCGCATTGCGGGGCACAAGGGATCAGTTATTGGGTTAAAAGTAAAAATAATTTAGGTGTCATTTCTTAATTGGATAGTTTAGCCTTCAAAGAACTTGTAGGGAAAGATAGTTAGCCATTTTGTAGCTTGTTAGTAGAATGCCTACAACTCATGACTTGTAGGAATGTAATATAGATAAGAAATGATAAACATTTGAGCCCGAATATGAAATACTGTCTCTAGTGCTTCAATCCTGACCTTGACAGAGGCAGAAAAGAAGTCAAAGAATCGACCCCTTGGGAAGGTGGGAACATGCATCACCCAAACCAGAAGAACTTGATCCACCTGGGGCTGCTCTCAACCATCCCATTGCTGGTAGCATTTGAGCTGATGTTTGTGGGTGATGAGCCCATCCCTCTGCTTCCTTTTGCAGCAGCTGCCTTCATTGCTCTTCCTGCCACAAATGCCAAGAGCCAGGGAATCCTGGCTCCTATTCTTAGACCTCAGTCTGAGTCTGCAGAGTGGGCAGTAGCTCTACATATGAGCTCTGGGACTCGATGGGACAGAACGTGTCCCAGTCTTTCAGTGTCACAGATTGATTCAGCTGGCAAGTGGTGCAAACAAATACTCTGTGTGAAATGTATTATTCATTTGCTAATTGCTGGGCTATGCTTTTCTTGAAGGGGGCTCTCATCAGATATAGTAGTAGTAAACACGTAGAAACAAGGCACGGCATTCGATATTAGTGTGGTTTTGTTGAGAGCTGGGTTGGAAATTCCATTATCCAGCCTACTTTTTGGGGAAGAATCACAGCAGATGGAAGGGTGTAGCTGGTCATTTGTGCTGATTCAATCAAGCAGTCTCTTTTCCCACCTGTGTTTGTGAGCCATCTGGTCACAAATGAAGAAAGATAAAGCAGAATATCAAGAAATGTTTAAAATCACTTTAAATAATGAATGTTTTCTTAATTTACATGACCTCTCTAAGCCTCTTGTGAGAAAGCAAGTAGAGTGATGCAGCATAAGGTAGCAGAGATTATGCTTAGTGTTTAGACCTTGGTCCTGTCTCCTTTAATCCTGATTCAGTGGCACAATTCCTACAGCTGAAGACACTCAAGTAATGATTGACCATTTCAGGCAGTTCCCTTTGAATCCTCTGCCTGATTGTAAACAAGTATGTAGACAAAATAAACAATATGTAGACAAAATCTTGGTGTTTAGATGCATTCAAAAGATGGGAACAAATTAGTTTTGTTTCATGCCGAGTTCCTAGTTTCCTTACCTGAAGTTTAATTGTATCGTTAAAGAATTTGGTAGGCGTTCCCCATTTGGTTTCTAGATCTTTCTGCCACAGTTTAAAGTGCATTATTTTCTGATCCCAGCTATCTGAAAGTCAATAGGAAAAAAGCTATTGCTTTGAGGTAAGTGTAAAAGAAATGCCCTAAATGACATTGCCACAGGAAGACAATGGATAGAGGAACCATGTCTGCAACTGTGATTTTCCCTTATCACTGATTTTCCCAATCCATCACGCTGCATACATTTGGGTTCATCAAGCAGCAAAGCACTGTAACACATAGGGCCAAGCCTGCAGAATTAGGGATGCTCTGGCAATCTGGTTTTGGCATGCTGAAGGTATATTCTCCCTGTAAGAGGTTTTTCTCCTTTGCTTTGTGCTTGATTTTAGTAGGCAGTCACATCCAAAATGGCACAAAATAATATGAATTTTATGAGTAGGGGTTATCATTGTAAGCATGGATCTTGTGTGTGTACATGAAAAGAGCTGTTTGTACCTCTAGCCAGACCCACTACAATTATTTCTGATCTGAGAGCTGCACATACAAATGGCACTTGAGCTTTGTGTTCTTCACCTGTGGATGAAAGCTATCCTTCTTTATTCAGTATTTGCAGGCTTTAAATTACCAGCCTGTACTTGTTTTGGTTGCTTTTTTGGGGGCAGGAACTTTTTTATAACTTTCAGAATCTCTGTGGTAATTTTTGGTGGGGAAACCTTTTTACAAGGTTCTAACTCCTACTTTTGGAAGTGTTTCACTTCCAGGTGAGGTAAGTGCTTTTGGAGAATTTCACATAAGTGATTATTCTATTATATATTGAAGATAAGAGGTGAGAGAGCCAAAAGGAACTTGTTGTAAGTGGTGTAGGTAGAGCAAGCTGTAGGTTGAAGTAAACCACAGCCCTCTCTTTAGGCTTCAGTTGCTATTTACCTCTGTTTAATAATGTTTGCTCTCCCTCTCATTGTGGTATTTTGGCACATCACATGGACGGGGACCACATTAATTACTACCTAATTCAGCAGGTTTAAATTGTAAACTGTAACTTACGAGGTGGTGGGGTAGCAAAAGCAGTCCTTTGGCCCAGTCTCCCACTAGGACAGGGAGCTGAGAGTCAGGGGAAGGAACTGTTTGATGTTGAGAGTATGGCTGGGATGCTGCCTGGCCTTTCCATACACCATGCAAGACTGGGCAAGGCTCTGAACTCCCACTCCTTCAGCTCTGCTTTTAAGGAAGGAGGATTGTGAAGCATCTGGCCCTCAGCTAGAAAGTCAGAACGCAGGAAATGCCTTTGCTCGTAGCATTTGCCAGCTGTGGTTTCTGGTATGTTGGTGGGTGGGTTCTCAACATGTCCTTCTTGATAAGAAAATGCCTAAAGCCAGACCCCGCTCATCGTTCATCAAAGGATCATTTTCTTTATCTCCAGTTTCAATTAAATGTAGAGTTTCTGAAAACAAAAAGGCACCGTGCTCCTCTCACAACCACATTTAACCTCTTAAGCTGTGTTTCGTGCACCAGGAGTAACTAAGTTACAGCTAAGGATCAGGGCTTATCTTCCCAGTTGAATCAATTTCTCTTGACTTCCCCCAAAGACTTTTGTATCCCCTGAAATTCTGCATGTCATTTCTCATCATAGATGAGAAGTCTTTTTTCAGGGAATATTTTAGAGGAAAAAAACATAACAGAAGGTTATAATGGTTGAAAAATTGTCCCTATTTTGTTTTTGTAAATTATAAGAATGTAAACATAAAAATAGTCTCCTGTCCAGTGAATATTATTATTCATATTTTTCCTACTAAGGAAGAATGGAGAAAGAAAACATCCCATAATTTGATTGGGTTATTTGAGAGGTATATAGTCTGGGTTTTGTGTTTTTAAGAAGTACACATTGAAAAAATGTGTTTGGGATTCAAATGGAAGGGTGTGGACAAAGTTGGGTTTTGGAAAAAGACTGTATTTAAGAAGAATGCATTTTAAATAATGCTGATAGGAATAAAATACCAGCGAAGGATCACACTACACTTATTTCTTTTCTGTACAGTTTCTTACACTCCCAAAACATCTACTATCTGTTAATCTTTGGGTTCAGAATTGGTCCAGGCCAGCTGGACGTTTTTGTGTGAATTCCTCAGTGTTGTGGATGTTAACTTAAACTGCACCAAGTGATGCAGGAGTCTTTGTCCATGGTGGTGTTCAGAGAGGCAGGACCTGCTGCTGGTCCCTTCCCACTGTCAAAGGGGTGGCATCTCCTCTGGGAATTGCTCCAAGCCCACACAGCCATGAGTGCTTCTCCCAGCTGTGTGTTTCCAACGTTAAAAAAAAGCTAAGTTAAATCACAGAACATCACATCAATAGTTGTTAGCTTACTTGTTGCCAGACAAAATTTAATTTGAATTAAACAAGTGGTTTAATGCTTCCATCCTGCTTTTAGGTTCTACCTTGGCATTTGGAGCTGAAGGGAATTTTCTACTTTCTTTGTATTCTGAAATCATTTCTCAGTCTTAAGGTCAGAATTTCACAGCAGCTTCGGTGTAAATAAATGAAGGCTGAAGAAAAACCTGCAAACCTTTTCCAAAAGAAAAAAAACTTGCTTTCAGGTGTTAGAAGTGCTTGAAATCTTGCCAAGTTTTTGAAAATTCTTCTGATTTCTTTCTTTCAGACTTTTCTGAAATGTTTATTTTAAACACGTTTTTAATATTTTTGAAGAGCTCTAGTGAACTAAAATGTCTGGTGGCCATTTTAGTGAGATATTTCTAATTATTCCCACGGAAACCTTGAAATATCAGAAGCTCTCTAGGTGCGAAGATGATGTCCTAAGAACAGGTTTGTCTTCAGTTACCTGTGCTTTGGAATGATGGAAAATTCACGTTCTGAATGTAAGTTGTTTAGATTGGAAGGATAAGTTCCTGTTATAATGGCTCATTTTAGGAGGAAGTTTGTAATACTGCATATGCTTTAATCTCTCCTGAACCTCCAAATCCTGTGAGAGCCCCTGCAGGAGGAGTTCCTGGAATCCTTCCCATCCCATGAGGTTTATTCATAAAATGTGACACTCTGAAGCCATGTCTCAGGGCACGAAACATCATCAGGGCATGAAAGCATAGCCACAGCTCTAAAATTCAGGCTGCAGCTTTTGGCAGATCTTGAAGGGGAGGTTTGCCATTGGAAAAAGGAAATTATTTTTCTTTGTAGCCAGTGGTTGATATTTCTCTTTGCATACTGGACTGCTACTGACTCTTTTGATAGCTATTTTATTTAAATCTCCTTGAAGATGAATCTGTCAGCTGTTTTGGGGAAGGCTACATTTCTCTTAAACCACTTATTGTCAATTTTTCCAATTTTTTCAGTTTCTTTGAGGAACTGAGTTTAAAGGGAGGATATTGGTTAGTGGCAGATTGCAAAGAATGCAAACCCATCCCAGCCAGTGAGAGCTGACAAGGATTTCTTTTATGTTTAGTGGTGGCAAAGGGGATTTTCCTGTTCTTTGAGGAGCAAAAGACCAGCTGAGGTTCAGACCCTTTCTGCAGCACACCAGAAACCCCTACAAGGCTACTGCAAGTTTGGTAAAGGTCTGTTTTCATACCCAGCTCAAACCCCTAAGAACACTGTGCAGTGACATGGGAGACCTAGGAGATGGACAGGGATGCTGATCCTTGTGAGAGTGGTCAAATGTTCTGGTTTGAAAGCAAAACCAGTGAGAGACTCCAAGTCAGAAACACAATTTTTTAGAAAAAGGGGGAAAAAACCCAAAATACATGCAATAATACAAAAGAAAAGCCACTGACAGAGTCAGAATACAACCTGACACCCTGTTGGTCAGGGTGTTGGTAGCAGTCCAAGCTGGAATGGCTGCATCCTCCTGGAGCGGCAGATGTGGTTCTGTCAGAGCAGTGATCCTGTAGAAGGGTGGAGTCTTCCTCTGAAGGTCCAGTGGAAAAACCTCTTGCTGTTCCTCTTGGGAACCAGTGGGAAGGCTGAGTCTGGTGTCCCAAATCTCAGATTATATCCAGGTAGGAATGCTTGGCTCCTCCCTCTGGGTGGAACATCTCCCAATGGGATGCTGTAACTTTTATCAGCCATGCAGGGACATTCAATGGCCCATTATCAGCAGATGTCTCCTGGAGGGAGGATTGGTTTGTGAGAGAGATAAAGAAAACTGCCCAATTAACAGAAGATAACTGCCCCACCTCTAACAGATGGCAAATAGAATATATCTTGCCTTGCAATCTAGGACATCAGGCTGCTGGGTTTCAAAGATGGTGAGAAGAAAGTAATTCGGCTTTTTTCAGTTTCCCTTAAACACAGGTGAACAGACACAGCTGCTTTTCCTGCTATCATCTGTCACTGCAGATGGGAAGAAACCAAGGGCTCGAGAGCTGGCTCAGACCTGTCCTATCCTGGTGGTGTAAGGTGTGGCCAGAGAGCCATTTTCCAGGAGAAGCTAGGAAGTAGATATGGAGTGCCTAAAATTAGAGTTGTTCACATGGTGTTTTTATAAATTACGGCAGCTTCCAGATACTTCAGTGCAGAAATAAGGATTAGCACTTGGGTATGCAGAGAAATAAGAGAGAAAAAAATAGAGTTAAAATGGGTCTTTTATTACACTGGAGTAATTTAAGCCCTCACATCATTATGCCCTTGATGCACGTGCTGTGATGCAATTACTGAACATTTATCACAGAATCAATTAATTTGGAAAAGACTTCTGAGATTGAGTCCAACCTATGACCACACACCACAGTGAACTAGACTGTGGTACTGAGAGCCACATCCAGCCTTTTCTTACACACCTCCAGGGATGGTGACTCCACCAGCTCCCTGCATGCTGATCACCTTTCTAATGGTCTAATCACAGAAAGGTCTAATCACCTTTCTGGGAAGAAATTCCTCCCAATGTCCAACCTAACTCCCCCTGGTGCAGCTTGAGACTATGTCCTGTGCTATGGTGATTCAATTTTAATTTCTTGGTGCCCTTTTATGTCTATGACCATGCAGTAAATCACTTTTTTCTTCTTTTGAAAGCCTGCAAGGCCTGTATGTGGCTGCCTGCAGGGGGCAGAGAGGAATTCTGCTGTGCAGGGAGAGCTCTGCTCCACGGGCCAGGTGCAGTAGGGTTTGCATTTTTTCCTTTTCCCACTGCTTTCCTCTAAAATGTTAGGCATGAGCCATGGCTGGAGGCAAGGATCCAGCCTTGATGGAGCACCGTCCTGATCTGGTATGACAGGCCTTGTGGAAGTGTTCAGCCTTTGTTGCCTTCAAGAGGGAAATCCCATTAGAGTGTACAGATGAGACTGGAAGATTTTGTGTTTAGATTTCCCTAAGACGAGAAGAAAGTAAAGAAACCTTTTTTTGTGTGTGTGGTTTTGTTTTGGTCTCCTTCAAAAAAGGAGAGCTGTTGGAAAAATAGGTGTTAGATGTATCCTGTTTCTTGAATAGTCCACAGAGTGTTGCACTTCTAATACCGTTTATTGCCCTGTTTGGTTCCTCCCTGGAAGAAGCTGGCAAGGCTTGCTGCACAGGGAGAGTAAGTTTGATGTGTTGCTAGCTCATCTTGGAAACTGAAAATGGGTTGGGATAGGAGTGCTAAGGAGATTTATCAGACAGCAGGAGCTGTGAGTCTCAAAGTCAGTGTGTAGAGATTAACGTGCCGAAGAAACCTCTGTTGTGAACCGTGGAAGTGAAGGAGTAACAGAGGCTGTTCAGATCCACCCTCTGCCAGTTTGCTAAAGTGGATTTGAATGAAATTGAATGTATAACTAGCTCCTAATTTCCAAAGCATTTTTGTGTGGGTTTAGCAGTCTGATTCCTGTCAAACCCAATGACTGTCATATTGACGCAAATACCGGGCAATATTTAGAAAATTTAGGAAAGGTATTTTGCCAAGCAAGAGAAAAAAATCCAACCCCTCTCTTTTAACATGCATTCCTGTAGGAATCAGAAATACAGAAGAAAGGGAAAAAGCATACTGAAGTGTTGACCATTCTAACAAAAATCATACTGTACTGGTCTTTTTTTGGAATTTTTTTTTTTTTAAGTTTTCCGCTGGCTGGAGGCTTTTGAAGGAAAGAAAAGAAAAGACTCATCTTCTGTCTTGAATTAACTTCGTTAATGATTAACAGAGCAGTGCAGTATGTGTGGTGCCTTTTAATTAAATCAGAAGAGACATGATTTGGACAAGATTTTAGTTTCACTTTGAAAGTTATTAAATAAACTGACACTGTTTGCTCTCCAAAAGTTCCTGGGAGCATCCGGTTAGCTGGTAATCCCTGTGCAGCTAGTGAAATAAAGCTACTTCTAAAACACCTGAGGGCCAGTACCAGATATTAAAAATGACTGGTCCAGTCAGACAGGGGCATAACTGAGCATTAAGCTGCGTGAAGGGGCCTGGTCTGAGGATCCAGTTCCAGTTCAGGGATAACAAAGGTCCAAACTGAGTGTTTCTGGTCAAGTTTGCATTTTGAACACCTCTGAGCTGTTCAAGTGGCATAAGCTGTTGAACAGTTGGTGCCTTTGGTGGAGTTTGGATGGCTTTTGCTAGCTGAGTTTATGGGGTTGTTTGTGAATGAGGTCCTGACTGGGGCTTGGATGTTGCTCACCTGTAAAATTCAGAGTATCGTAAGACAGGAGCTTTTGGTACAGGAACATCTCCATAAATTGGCCCAGCAGGAAATGCTCCTCTCCTCCCAGAGCTGTGTGCATGTGTGCACACATTTATATAAAACTCTCCCAGCAGTGAAGGATCAAGCCCAAAGCCTGGACTCAGACCCTGGCTTCAGACTGGAGCAAGACACTGGATGCTCTTGCTGGCAAGAGGTGGCACACGGGGTGAACAGATCCAACATTTCACACTCTGAGTTTGCTGTTGTTTACTGATCTGTCTGTTAAGGAGCTGTGGCTGAGGCCTCCACCCATGCCCCCTCAGCAGTAAAATCAAGGCAGAGCCTGTTTTGCCTGGAGATGCATCTATCATCTGTGTTTCTATCACACCTACCACATTGTAGCTCCTTCTGGCTTTTGTGGCCAAGCCTGAAGTGAATAGTTATCTTTGCAGCATGCCTCCATTATTTTAAAAATAACAATAATCTCATATAAAACCTGTTGTTGAAATTACCTATTGCCAGAAACAGTTGGGGCAAAGAGAACTTAGATCTACATTATTGGCAGCTTTATGCAGCTTTCTGTTTTGTGGGCTCTGCAAGTATTATCCTACATGGCTGTGAGCAGAAGTCCTACAGGTCTGGGCTTTGAGTGTTATCCTTCACACTGAAAAAGCTGAAATTTATTAGTAGCCATTATAAATCAGGTATAAATGAGAGACAGCAAATTTTAAAGTTTGAGAGCCAAAATAATAGATTGCTTTTTGTTGCTGTGAGAACTGCCATGTGTCCCTGAAATGCATAAAGCACAAAAGAACCAGTGTGGAATTGACTGGGGAGACAGTGGCCCTTGCATCTGCTGCTGGTGGTGGCTGAGAGAAATGGGCTCCTGCTCAGAGCAGGAGGGCACCAGAGTCTGTCCCTCACCTGTGGCAGTGCCAGGGCACAGGGAGAAGTGATAAAGCCTTTGTGATTGCTTCCCTCTTACACTTTCCTCCATTCCAGTTGTCCAGTGACCAGAGAGTGTCTGTATCCTGGTGGTTATATGGAGACTACTGTTTGGATCTCCATGTTTATTTGAAAGCAGGGAAACCATGACATAAAACAAAAGCTGTGCTTTGGTGGAAATGGTCTCTCACACCCAGGAAATATTATGCTGCTTTATTTCTGGATTGTGCATTTCCCCATACGTGACCGATAGAGAATGCAAACAGCAGCAAATAGGTTTTTCTATTCAAGTTTCAATTGACAGTGATAGTTCTTCTTGGAATATGATTTTAGCACTTGTCTTGGAGTTTGTTTTGTTTACTGTTACAGCCATACAGGCAATCAGTAACTTTTCCATGTGAAAAACAGGATAATATTACCTCAAAAACTGAGGACAGTCAGAGAAAATAAAATTCTCTTCCCTGTTGAGGACCAGACTCCTGCCTGCACTATCCAAGTCCATCCTGTCTCAGCAAAGCAGGCATCAGATAGGATTGAATGCTGCATGGACTCTATATGGCTCTTATCTGGAGCTACATATTTTGGAAGTGCTTATAATTTTGGGCTGCAGGCTCTTGCATTCTAATGTACAAGGCTTGTGCTCCCAATCCTGCAGAACTTGTCTATGCAAATAGTTCTGTCTTCTGGTAAGGCATTTGCTACCTGGTAATGTGTCAGTGTGAACATGCAAATTCTGCTTGTGTGTGGCTCCATGATTTGCACATGCAGATGCCCAAACCTACACATTTCAGTTTGAGTATGTATTTTAATACATAAATCCACATACATAGCTGGGTACTCACAGGTTTCATTGAACACATTAAATTTTTTGACACTGCTGCTCTTTATAGGCACCCAGGTAGTTATAACTATGGGTTAGAGTTAAAGAATGAAGGGAAGGGTAGAGATCATAGCTGTAGGATGGATTCTTAGTCTTGAATCCTGAAAGAGCTTGGAAAACTTACAACTGGGAAACGGCAGAGTCTCTGTTACTTGAGATATTTACAGCTTGACTTGGAAAAAAAAATACATAGTAAGAGACAGCTCAGCATTATTTGATGACAAAGTGCATAGTCTTGTTTTTATAAGTGCTCAAGAGATATACTCCAAGAGCTTATGTATGAGCTGCCAGACTTTACCTTCAACATGTGATTTAATACACAAAGTGTTGTTCATCTGTGAAATAAATTCCCTGCTCGCATGCCAGTGTCCTAGAATGAAATCTCCTAGGATGGTGAATGCAGATGCTTTTTGCCCTGTGAGATGCATCCACTGAGTTCCCTGCAGTGAACTCTATTGGGGCATTTCAGAACAAGCCTTAAAAAAACCAGCAGAGTTTGTCTACTCCGTGAGAACATGAAAGAGACTGTGGCATCTTTCATTTTCCCAGGGAGGGAACAGTTAAAAATATTCTTCAAATAAGGAGCAGATGTTAATGTCATTAGAATGGATTTTCATATAAAAAAACATTTGTTCTCTTGCAAAATGCCAGTAGCTCTGCAAACTTCTCTACAAGTCTGCCTGCTTATTTCTGACTTGTGGCACAAAGAAGGGGCAGTGCAGGGAGAGCTATTTGCTGTCTCTGAAACCACTCAGGTACGTTTCTGTAAGTTGCCTGTTTTAAAATTGCCTCAACATGGACTAAACAGCTAAAGTAACATGAAGCTATTTGAATAACAGGATAAGAACAGTGAGCATCACAGTGAATTCCCTGTTGACAGGTACAGAAAGGAATAAGCTACATATGGAAAGTAATGGTCTGGACAGTGCATATGCCTCTGTCAGATTCTAAATTCACTGTCATTTCAAAAGAAAAAAAGATTCACAAGCTTTTTTGATCAGCTCACTGAAAACTCTGCCTTGCCTGCAGGAATGGTTAAAGTAAAAATAACAAACAAAATATTAAGTGGCTCTCTGGATGACCTCTGGACATTCTTATTGTTAGTATGAGTAGACATTGGAACCTCCTAGTAATAATTTCCTTTTTGGAAAGCTCTCACGTCTCCTTCCTCCTCCTCATTTTACTGCTTTTAATGTTCAGAAAATAGGAAAGGCCCTGTAGTTCCTTTCATTGCTGCAATAGATGACCTTACACTCTCCTAGAGCCATTTGCCTTGAGTTCATTGGCATAAATGACACCTCACAAGTGCTCTAGTGTAGTTAGCATTTGTTTGCTCTAGTTTTTTTTTTCTCTTTTTAGTGTCTTCCTTAGGGGTTTTGGTGTCCTAGATCTCTGAAGCATCAGGACATACAAGGAATGCAGGTTGAGAGACATCTCCTGCCCCATCATTTTTTGTGCTTTAGATGCCCATGTGAATTTTTGAGATTATCTGGGAGGTGATTTGCCTCTTCCTGCTCCATATGCAAGATCTTCACCTCAGGGCCACAGTGTACTGAAAGTATCCCTCTAGGTTAACTTGCTGAAGTAAACAACAAACATTTGGCTTCCAAATATTAAAGGGATTATGAAGTGCAAGGATCTATAGCTGCTTCAGATCCTGCTCCCACTTCCTTTCCTAGGGGTTGCAAGCATGGCACAATGCGTTTCAGCTTCTTTCAGGGGAGCCAGTTCTGCACTGCTGTAAGCTTAGGGAGCTGCTGGATCCACACCCAGCTGAATTCACAGAATGATCAGGTTGGAAGACACCCTCAAGATCATCGGGTCCAACCCCTGCCCTAACACCACCATGGCACTGAGTGCCACCATTTCTTTAAACACATCCAGGGATGGTGATACCACCACCTCCCCGGGCAGGCCATTCCAGAACTTTATCACTCTTTCTGTGAAAAACTTTTTCCTAATATCCAACCTAAATTTCCCTTGGTGCAGCTTGAGGCTGTGTTCTCTGGTTCTGTCAGTGCTGCCTGGAGAAAGAGACCAAGCCCACCTGAGCCCTGTGCTCCTCACCTGCTGCAGTGGATTAACATCTGAGTGTCCAGAGCTGCCTCTCTGAGCCTTGCAAGTGTGACAAATCATGGTTGTAGCAATTTCTGGATGGAAGAAAGAATAATAACAACGCTGGTGCTGTTAAATTAAAAATTAATTTGTGGGATGCCAACGTGCAAAGCATGTTGAGAGTTGTTGACAGGGATGCCTGGCACAGACAACACTACAGACACATGCTGATACTGTTTGCAAGTGGGATTTGCCCACCTTATTTATCTTCAGTTTTCATCTGCAGGCAAAGATGGCACATGCCTTGAGGATAGGCTTGCATGACCAGCATTGTTCATTGCTGAATCTATAGGCAAATGAAATCTAATTCTCAGTAGTGCTGTAGCTGAAATTTGTTGCTAAAGTCTTGAAATTAAAAATGGGCTGACCATGTGAAGCATCGTGTTTCATCTGGACTCAAGTTCTCTTCCAGGATTTTGTAATTCAAAGCAATATTTGGAAAAGTGAATAAAGAAAAACTGTGATTTCTGTGACTATCCAAAGAGGAATATTTTTGAATGGTTTTGGAGTCTACTACAAGTGGAAGAGGCTTCCCCTGTTTCTAATGGCCAACAAGTAGAGCCATGACAGTACAGGCAGATTTTCTAAAAATCTGGAACTATTCTTTGAAAATGTTGAGTGTTTTAGAGGTTAATCAATTTGCTTTTTATTTTTATCCTGAATGGAAACAGTTTTGTTGGTGAGCTCTGCTATAACCTAATTTATTCCCGGATGGATTGAAAAGAGTGTGGAACAGTCAACTGGGATAAAAAGATTCTGTAACACAGTAGTAAATAGAGACCTCTGTTAGAAATCTGTAGGGCTGCCTTGGAACCCAATTTAGAATTTCATGAACATCAACTCTTACATCTGGCATCTGATTAAAATGTGTATTTTGGAAGAACAGTGATACAATCTCTGTTTAACTAATGCTCTTCCAGAGAGAAGAATTCTGCTTCTGTAATTCCTCAGCAGTAGAAATGCCTTTTGCAGGAAGAGTAAATATGCCTCCCTTCTCACCAGTATTTCTAAGGACCCTGTGAGTTCACACTGTTCATCTTCCTTTAAGGGCAGGGTAAAAAAAGAAAAATGTAGCAATGGCCTGCCTGCTGCACCCTCATCTCATCTGCAGATCTCTCTGCAATCACAGAAGTGGAATTCATATTTTCCTCACCCTGGCAATCAGCACTATTGGCCTTTCCTTGCTCCAGACCAGAATTCCAGTATATTTTATACACCAAAAGGGAGGTTTAGTGTATTTTAGTCTACTACAGGAGGTGTGCATGGAGAAATAGCAACTTTCTGGGGTACTGCAGACCTGTTTCTGTGTGTGTGCAAAAAGCCCTTGTACAGGGGAATCATTCAGCTATCTATAAAACACAGGATTGTTACCTTTTCACAAAAAATCTATCTCATCAAAAGTGTAGAGAGAGTTTTTTTAGGGAAAAAAGATCCAATTATTGCCTATGGGACTTCAGCAGAACATAAATTAATATCAGTGTCCTGAGCAAAGTGCAGCTGTTGGATTCTTGAAAGCTCAGAGGGAAAAAAGAGTCAGGGTTGATGCTTCCCTGGCCATGCAGCATTGTCCATGGCTTCGTGCAGAGGGTGGCCTGGGTGCTCACCCCAAGGTCAGAGTGCCACCTGCTGAACCCACACATTCCTGCCCACAGACAGGAGAGATTTCCCTTTGGGGTACTGATCCGTCCACACCCACTCTTGTAATTTATGAGGGGTAACAAGACCACAGCCTGGGGTGGAATAGCTGCAGGGCTACACTGTAAGTGGTTTCAGTTTGCTCACATTTTTGAGCTTTGAGGGGAAGGGGTATGAGAGCCAAGCATATGAAGCTGGTAACTGATGGTGCCTCCATTTAAATCACTGTTTGCATTTCTGTTTCCTGCTCTGCTCACTGGATTACATGGAAGAACACTGAGGACAGTCTGTAAGGCTGGGTTCAGCTCCAGCCCTGGTTTTAATGATGTTGTTAAACAAAAGATGGTTTTACCTTGACTGCAGTTGAGCTTGCAATCCCCACCTCCTTGGATTTGTTTGTGTTTAGAAATCACCCTCAGTCTTGAGCTGTCTGATCCAGCCTGACCTTTCACAAATTAGACTGGAAGCAAGTGCCTGCAAAATGCTTAGGCAGTGATTTACTATCAAAAGGGAGGACTGTTCCCTGGACCATTATTTTATAACTGGGTCCTCTCATCTCTCAGCAGGCTGGAATGTGACTTTCCTGTGAGCAAGCACTTGCAAAGGCACCTCTGTGCAGTGCTGAGGCTGCTCAGACGAGCTGCCTGAACAGAATTCCTTCTTGTGAAAGCTGAACGAGAAGCAAGAGTTTGTCAGGCAGCTTGAGCAGCTGAGGAATCTGCAGGAATTTCTGAAACTGGGGGCCCAGCAATGATGAGGAGGATCTATTAGAGAGAATACAGTAAAAAAAATATTAAAAAAATCATGCTATCACAGAGCAGAGGGGAGGGGGGTACAGGATAGATAATGAGCTTGACAACAGGCAAATACAGAGTGTCATTCCAGGAGCTACAGGACCAACCAAATGGTTAACCTGTGGGGTGGAAAGAGCATCCAATGAGTCTCGCATGCCTGAAAGGATAATGGCATTTTTATTATCTCATTCCACGCCCTGATCATCCGTCCATTTGCTCCCTGGAGCTGCCAGCAGTTCGCACTGATTCATCCGCTGCAGACATGATCAGCAGATCATACTGCAGGCAGAACTTGTCAAGCCTTTCCAAGTGAGTTGCCAGTTTATTATATCTGTATGGATTTAGCCTTTTGGTGTTGTGTAGGAGGTGCTGGGATGGTGGGAATGGCAAGGGCAACAGATCAGCTGGGAAGCTGGTTGAACTGGGAAATGAGCAATAGACTGGGTTCTTTTGCTTCTTTTTTTGCTATATTGTGCTCTGTTGTCCAAAATCTTTCTATTCGTGCATTTCTCTTACCTGAATTGCAGAATTCCAATTGTTCAGTGGTAGAAGGATATGTTGGGAGAGCTGGCTGCTAGTTGGAGTTCTGTTGGTGGGAAGTTTGCAGGAGTTTCATAGTTGGTGTGAAAGCTTTCTCATAACTCAGATTGCTTAATTCACTGAGTAAATAAAGTCCTCATGGCACATTCATCCCTGAATGTGGAAGGGAAAGCGAGAGGAGAAAATCAGTTAGCCTGTGTAATATTGTCAGTAATATAATCTGCTTTATTCCTGTCCTGTATTGTTTTGTTGGTCTGCTTTATGAGTTGATGGGTAGGAAACAGGACACTGCTATGTTTCTAAATTGCTGTGATTTATACAAGGGTTTGGTTTAAAGCTTGGGAGAGGTTTTGAAGGGCAACTGGGATTTCTGTGCCTGTTTTTTAGAGTTTCCAGCATGAAATCTTGTGCTCTTGGAGGGAGAGGGAGCTCAGGGTTTTCCAGAACTCAGCCCCTCCAAGAAGTCCCTTCCAGGAATCTGAAATCCTTCATTGTGATTTCAGAAACTGGGTAAAAAAAAAATAATAATTTAACTAAGAGCATGTCAGATGACATTTTTTTGTGTGTTGTTCTGTGGTGAAATACAGCCACAAGCCACAGTAGCCAGCCCTCCCATACTTCTGTATAGGAATAGGGAGCAGCCGTGGGGAGCACCAATTTCACTGCACTCAGTGCAAGGGGAAAGCAAGGGAGGGAAAGGGGCAAAGCAGGTGAGATTTGGTCAATTTAGTCATTATATAAGTGATGAAAACATTGACTTGTGATATCTGATGTGGGGAGCTGGCCCTGAGTGCAGGCTGGACCTCTGAGGTGACCTTGAGATCCTTTCTAGTCTGTGCTGGACCTGGTTTAGTGAGGTGTCAGGGTCTGGCTGTTTTGTTTAAAATACTGGGGGCCAATGGATATCCTTGCTGGGAGATATTCTCCTCCAGTTCCTTTTGGGCAGGAGAGGGAACCAGCAGTGTGCTGCCTTTATACTTGGCTTATCTGATGTGTTGGGGGAGTAAAACCTGGGAGCAAAGCCTTAGCTTGAGGGTGAAGTGAGTTCACTAAAATCAGAGCAGTTACGCCTTAGTGAAAACAATCCTTTTCTCTTGAAGTATGGGTAGCTACTGTAGTGTTGTTTTCCTGGATCTTGAGAGTCCTGGGTCCTGTAACAGCTTCTAACAAAAGCAGACACACCTTGAAAACCAGACATGGGTTTCTTTTGTCAAGACTCACAGTAGCATGCTTGGGGAAGAAAAGCAAAGTTCTCTTTGGCAAGGACTCTGAAGAGAAATCAAATGTGTGGCCAGAACTTGTAAACTGATTTATTCCCTTGTAACAAACATCTCCATGACCTCAGGCCAAAAGAGGGAAGACACCTTTAGCATTACCCACAAAGGCTTCTTCAAAGCATTGCTCAGAGAAATCCATGATGAAATACTGCCCTTCCCAGGCTGAGGCATAACGTAATCATTCCAAGTGCTCAGGGCTTCTCAGGAGATTGCAGCGGAAAAGAAAAGGACTATTAAAATCCTTATAAGTTCACTCTCTGGAGACTCTCCAGGGAAAAGGAGGAGGCTGTTATTGCATTATTTTGAATGAGGTACAATGTGATTGTTAACTTCTTGCAAATGTCCTCTAATGGCCCCTTTACATGATCATTTCATCTGTGTTGTTTAAATATATTTTCTATGCTTTCAGTACACTTGTGGTATTTGTAGAAAATTTTGTAATTGCTAAATAGCTGAATATAATCCTGTTAGCATTTGATACACTAGAAATTAAAAGCAGAAGCTCTCAGTGGAGCCAAGAAATTCCGGTTGGCCTGAAAACATGAAGTCTGTTTAATAAATGTATAGGGATTGGCTTGGCTCGCTGTGCTGGACACTAAAGTGTTTACTGTGCAAGTTCCTAGAGAAAGCAGAAGTTCTCTTTGCCAACAGGTAGAATATTTTCTTCCAGCAAATGATAACTTCTGTTCAAACTTCAGTTGGGTTGTTGAAAGCTCAGTTTTTTGCAGCATTTTCTTTGTATTGTAGGTTATCTTTTCTGTATCTTGGCTGGATGTTCAAGACTGATATCAGCTAATTTTTTAGGAGAAGAGAGAGGTTTAAGAGGACTCCTCCACAGATTGCAATGGTGTTGGTGGCACTGTGTTATCTGGTTAATTCTGCTCCAAAAATTGATGCTGTTAATTTTCACTTGAAGCTCTCCCCTTCTTCTGATCTTCTCTTTTGCCCATGCTCTTCATTCCTGTTCCCCAGTGGGCAAAGGCCTGAATCCTTAATTTACAAAAGCTTTTTTACACTGCTGAGGTAATACAAGAAGGACATAATGTAACTACAGACAAGACATATGAAGATGTTTGCCTGTAGTGAGGTTATTTTTCTGTTTTGGAAGCAAAGAGTCCCAGTCTTAATTTCTGAAAGTGGCTCTTCCCCAAAAGTAACAAGTTTACATGAAGAACTGAGACATTTTTGCGTGGGAGTTTCTGTGGCAGAAAAAGGACAGGTCTATAGGGAAACATCTGAGATTTTGCAGCCTTCTTGCCTCAGTGAAAGATGTTGTTTTCAGCATAAGAAAAGCATTGGCTCTCAGGAGCACAAAGCTGGAGTGGAATTTGGAGCATCCACCAGTCTTAAGTCGAGACTGTGAGCATCAAGCATCTAAAGTTCTGTCAGAGAACAAGTGACTTGGGAGAGTTTTGTGAAAATTCTGAGCTAAATTCTCTACCCTATGCAAGCCTTGGTTCAAGCCAGGAACTTGCTGTGAATCCAAATGCCTGAAATGAGCTGTGAGAACTGCTTCTGATGAAAGGTAAATTTAGTAAAAGCTAGAAAATATGGGAGAGTTTTGGCCAGAACTCTTTCAGAATGGTTCAGAGCAGAGCTGGTTATGAGTTCATGTCAGGTTTCTGAAATTGGCTTTGTCTAAATTAAAAGAATAGGAAATACTTTATTTTTTAATGAATTTTTCTACACTTTCTACATAAGAAATTACTGAGTTGCACCTTTGCTGTTTTTGTAAATAAAAAATTCTGATTTTTTAAAATCTTTTGATTCCAATTGACCTACATTTCAAAGAGAAAAGTAAAAAGAAAAAAGCTTACATGAAAGATTGCCTTTCTTGTTCCAGGCTGAATTAAAAAAAAAAAAAAAAGCAGCCCTGAACATTTTCCATATCACTTCACTCTGACAAGGGTTTTTGCTTCTGCTTCAGCAAAACTAGAAAATTCATTGTTAGTGCAGATCTTAAATCCAGATAGCTCCTCCACAGCCACACTGTTGGCATAGGTGTTCAGCCAGTGGTGGATGGGGGTGGTAGAGCTTTATCCTGCTTCTTCATACCCCTGCCTTCCCTTTTCCTGCCAAACCTGCACCCCCCATCCAATTCAGAGTAAAACAGGAAAAACTCAGGGAAATTCTCTGGTGATTACTTTAGGCCCTCTTTGCTTTTCAGTTCATATATATGTATATATTTCCATATAAAGCAGATGAAGTCAATTATGTCCAGTAAATTAAATCCAAAGCTTAAAAATGCAACCAAGAAAAACACTTCCACCAGTCATTGAAATAATTGAAACATAGAGGCTCAACTTACTGTAAATTTTCACTCTATCCACGTTTTACTTTGTAAAAAAAAACCCCAAAACATTTGAAAAACCTTTTCTTGCACTATTTTAATGTACTGACTATTTGATTTATAATTTGGGATGTGTAAGCTCTTAAATGTGGTGAAAAAGTCTCCTTGAGTTCAGTAAGGCAGCTTGCATGTATAAGTGGCTGCAGAGCCAAGTTTATAATTATATCTCTGTATAATGTTAGCCTTCATACATTTATCCATTCCAATTTTAATTCTCCATTTCATAAAATCTATGATCAAATTTTGGAGCCCAAGCTAAGCTGATGCTGTCCTTTTTAATTTAGGACTGAGCCCTTTTATTCTCCTTCTGTGCTTTACTTTTATTAGTTGCTTTCTTTTTGTGCTGATGTGCAGCACATATTGTTAAAGGCACTTATTAGAGCTGAAATTTTACAGCATGGAGACTGTCCTAATAAGGGAAAAAACCAGCCCTTTATTGGTGAGGTAAGAGAAATCAGGCAGTGGATAATTTTTTTTTGCTGATTGAGAAGGATAAGGTGCGGTTTGGCAGGTATCGCATTGGTTTGGCATTTGCTGACACGGTTCCTCTTTTCTGCAGTTCAAATCCTTTGCAGAGCAGACAGGGAGGGCTTCCCCCACTCCCCCTTTTGCCTTCCCCTCCCCTCTTCCTTCTCTTTTTCACAAGTGTTCAGCTGTTGCCGTGAGATCTCACTCTGACACTCAAACTGGATGTGGTAATGAGACATTTTTGTGAGTCCAGCAGTGCAATACTGTAATCACCTTTTTGGGGAACAGCAAGCACATTGGAAAACAGCTTTCCATGTGGGTGTTTTTTTTACCTCTAAAGCATTTAAGCAGTTTGTGAAGCTGTCAGAAAAATCACACTGTAGTCCAAGGTATTTCGATACAATTTCTCTCTTCTCCAAAACCCACTACTGAAGCAAAGTACTAGCTACAAGGTTTAGTTGATTGCTCATCTGTTTTTTCCTTCCAATTGCTTTGGATGTGCATATTGAATTCCAGAGATGAGCAGCACATCCCAGGCTTAAGTACAGGCTTCACATCTGAAGTCAATGTAGTTCCTTGACTTTTAAGCTGAATTATGGTGAACAAAGTTTCAAATGAGGGCAGAAGCTGGTGTTTTGGGTTTTTTGTTTCTCAGTCTCTGTTTATCTCTTGGTAAAAGAATACTAAGCCAAGTATTGGCTCTGCCTAAATTCACTTTGTGCTGCATCAGGAGACTGAAACTGATGTAAAGTGGCTGCCCCCTTTCCACCTGGTGCTCTGGTGTGTTTCTTTGGTTGTAGGAGGCACAATGGTTAACTTAGTCACTAATATCCAGTTTTCTCTGTCACTCTCTTACTTATTTTCTTCTGAATACTGTACATTTGCTGGCATCATTTGTGAAGCAATTTTTTTCCTCTGCTCCCCACCACAGCAATCCTAGAGTACATATCCTGTCATAACTGAGGTAAGCTTACTGTATGAAAAGGATGTGAAAGACAAATGGATGATAATAAAGCAGAAAAGGAAAATAAACAGCTTCAGTAGGAAGGGTTGGATGTACCAGTTCACATTAAGCAAAATATACAGATGCATCTATAGGTGTGGACTACTCCCAAAATCTTAATAAACAACCCCTTTTTGGGGGGATTGGTAGGGTTTGGGGTTTTTTTGCAAGATGCCTGTTTGTATTCAGACCCTTCCTCAGCCAGCATTTCTCTTGAAGATCAGGGACTTGGCTAACTTTGTCTTCTTTTTTAATTTTCATCCACCACTTTTCCATATACCTTGACTAAGCAACAGTGAGAAATATTCAGTTTCTCATGAGCAAGACTGACTCCAGCAGAACCTGGCCTACCAACTGGAGAGGATTAACTCTCTGCAAGAAGTTTCACTCTGAACTCTGAATCTTTTTCAGATCACTTTTAATTTGCTTTATACCTCTCTTTAGCAGGATCTGGTCCTGTGGCAGGTCCTTGAGGCAAATGTTGCTGTATTACAGAACAAAAAAAAATAAAAGATGATTCTGGTTCCAGCCTGAACAGTATAATATCTCCTAATTGTGTGCTATGTATTTAAAAAAATGAGAAAACAGCCCCTGGAGAAGCCATCCATGTGCATTTGTTTTTCTTCCCACGATTCTTCTGGAAATGCAGAGGCCTGTCCTAGAGGTGTGTCCTTGAGACCAATGCACTTGACAGTACAGGATGTAAAATTCTGGCTTCTGTTTGGTTTGCTGAAGCCAAATTGCCCACAGGCCTTTTTAAGCATAAAAATATATTACATGTTTCTGTACAGGAGGTTTTTGGCTTGCCAGATTCCATCTGCAATTCGTTCAGCACTGGAGTTGCTGTGATGTAATTACAGAAGTACCTTCTAACATCACAACTGTTGCTGTCCTGGCTCGTTTCTTGCTACAGGTTTTTGTTGTTTGGGGGTTTTTTGGGTTGTTTGGTTTTGAGTTTGTTTTTGCTTCTTTTGTTATACCTGATTTAGTTGAGTTTGTGACTCAGCAAGAGGATCGTGGGATGGGTGAACCTCACAAGCTCAATGCACTGTGGGCTTCAGCATCCACAAATGATGTGTGCCACCATTATCACACACTGACGTGGCCATGGTGGAACCTTTACAGTCTCTTGGGCCATTTTCAAGTTGTTCCTGACTTTCCAGCTCCCATGAGCTACAGTGACATTCTCCATTGTCATGTGTTTCCTTTCCCCCGCTTTTTTATTTTTCCTTTTCAGTCATCTCTTGATAGTGTTTTATTTTGCAAAGCCCAAATGAAGTGTGTTCCGACCTTACTGTATTCTCTTGCACACCGATGTCTATAAAAGAAGAATCCTGTTTTTAAATTAGGGTGTGTATTCTGTGTAACACTCATCTTTCCTCTGTGAAGCCTGAAGGTTTTTTTAGGATTCTGTTTGTCCTGCAAGAGGAAAATCACTGGCATGTGCTCTGGGTGTGTAAGATGGTGTTGTGCCTCTTGGCCTTAGTCATCTCCCTCCTCCTGGAACAGGAGTGGTCAGACACATCATGTCAGAAGTTTTCTTTCTCAGGACTGCAAAAAGCCCAAAAGCCTAATTAGCAGAGGGCTCATCTGTTTCCAAAACCAGCTAAATTTTTACTTTAGTTAGAAATATGAAGTTTGAGAACCAATTTTATCCTTGCTCCTCTGTTAAATTTGCCATAAAGGCTGTAACAAAGCAGTTTTGTTGTTCTCTGAAAACATAGCTTTAACTCAAGGCTTACCAAACTTACAAAACTCTCTTAATGCTGTAGCAGAGCTATCTTGGTGTTCCCATAGTCCTTATCTATATGGCTGTGAAATCTTCCCACTGACTGCATGTGCATTAGTGATAATTTGCAGCCCATTCAGCTGAGAACAAATATTCCTTTCTTGTGCGTGTCTGAGAGCTGCATTTGGTCCTTTGGCATTTTGGGAAAGCCATGGGGTTAATTACTTACCTGAATTCCTGGATTCCTCTCAGTCTTTCAAACTCACCCAACACCCTGTGAAGTGCTGAGGTAGGAGACAGTGCCTCCCACCCAGCCCTATGTTTATTGCCCCTGAACAATTTTGGGTGGTGGTATTTTGAGCAAACTTTGGTCAAATGTCCAGAAAACCTGTTTGTATGTGATTATAGCTATGCACCAACACTGTCAGTCTGTCTCTTGCTCATCTTGAGCTGGCAGAAGCAGCCCTAAGTACATCCAAGAGCACCTCACTGGCAGAGGATTGCAAGTGTTTGGGTTGAGTTACACCTGTGGTGTAGGTAATGCCTATTGTGCTGGCCTCTGGATCCTGAAATGCATGATTTTTTTCACTGAACTTTTTTGAGCCTTCGCCAGATGGGAATTGGAGCACAAAGGAATTTAAGCATCTCACACAGGAACCTGTAGCAGGAGAGGAGCCAAATGAAGTCTTCAAAACTCTGTATTTAGCAACATAACTCTCAGCATGTTAGCTTGAATTAAGAGCAGTCTTAACTTACTTTTCCAATTTAGAGTATTGCTGATCCCCAGACCTTTTTGTTACCTTGTAGCTGCTAAAGGTCATCTTCTTCAGATAGATAATGACCATATTCTTGTTTACTCAGTAATCTGAGTTGAAATGTGGTAACAGGTTGGACCGCACTCTGTGTGAGTAGGAATTCAAATTCTCTTATGCTTGTCCTAATTCTGTGTTGTGCCAAGTATTTGTCATTTTACATTGCCAAATCCTTGCTTTATAAGTGTTGTACTTTCACAAAAGTATATTAAATGCAAATTTGCTATCCAGTGCTTGGTTTTTGGCCCCTCCCAGTGCCTTTCAGGCTGCATGACTTAAATTCAGTGAGAACTTTCCTAAAAGGACAAATGGAATTGCATCTCCCTTGCAACGGACTTGGTGTGTGCCTGTGAATGGCTGCAATGGATTGCTGGGAAGGGGACACTTGGATGAGCAGTGCGTGGATCAAGTGAAAGTCTGTTCTCTGGTGTTGTTTCTGAGGATCCATCTGCTGTGCAAATGTTGTAGAAGTCTCAGTAACACCCCAAAACACTCTGTCTTGCAGTCCAGGTGGGAGAGGAGGAGTTTTGACTTCAAATCAAGACCGAGTCCTGCCAGAGCTGGTGTTGGAAGGGTTGGCTGGAATTCAGGTCAGTCCCATCGACACTGTGGGACTGATGAGGGAGCAGTGAGAGCTGTGGTGCACAGAAGCGTTCCCGTGTGACTTCCTTTAATTTCTCTAGGACATAAACCTCTCTGGTGTAGAGCTGGGGTTTTCTCACTATATCAGCTTTTGGGAGTCCTACCTCACCAAGTCCTGCTGAGCTTTCTGTACCTGTTGAAGCTTGAGAAGCAGAAGGGTGTGGCAGCAAGTGAACTCCTTGTTTCTCAGTGGTAGGGTGATGACCCTGAACCCCATTTCTCATACTTTCAGACATTTAAGTGTATCTCAGTTCAAAGCCAAGTGCTTCAAAAGGTTCCAGACTGTGTTGAGCCATGCTGACCCCTGTGAAAAGTCTGAGGTGCTTTTGCAGTGACGTGGCCACAAGATCCCCTGGGCTCAACTTGCTTTTGGCCCTTCCTTTCCTATTTCCCAGCAGGCACACCTCTTTTTAACAAACATAGACTCCTGACTTGGAAACACCTAGCAACAGAAGGCTTTATTTAAAAGGTAGAGGAGAGACAGGCCATCACTTGATCAGAGAGAGCTCAGCGGAGCATGTCCCTTTGTTCAGTATGCCAGAAAAAGACATCTCAGGATAATTCTGTCAATGGCTTTCAGGAGCAGCAATGGAAGTCAGCACAGTGCAGCTGTTGGAGATGGGAGGAAGGAGTCCACATACCTACAACAACTCCCCTTAGAAGTTGCTGGAAGAGCTCCTTGTAGCTTCAACAAGTTTTTGGAGCAGGTGTGAAGTAGTGCAGCCAAAAGAGAACTGTATCTGCTTTGTTTAGACTAAAAGTAGTACATTCATCTATATATCTGTTTTTCCATTCCATAAACTGGCATTATAATAGCCATAGAACTCACCACACAGAAGTCAGAAGGATTGCTTAACATTTGTAAAACATGTTAAGATCTTTTGATGGAAAGAATTTAACAAGTGCCAAGAACTAGTATAATAACAAGGGGAAAATAGCCATCAGTCTGCATTCACTTCTGGAATCTAATGGATTATACCAGAAGCCTTGGCTTAAACATCTGTGGGTGTGTACATTTAATGGTGAATTTCTTGATTACCCTCTCTGTAAAAATGTCAGCTGGATCTGTTAGACGGCTTTGCTTCTTGGTGATGGAAACTGGTGATGATCAGGGCTTGTCTCCTCTCACCTTTGGGATCAGATCCTCTTTTGGCTGCCCTTGCAATCTGTTTCCAGTGGCTGCATTGCTTTCTTATCACAGGAGCTCTTTGCTGTCCTTTCTGTCTTGCTTTCCACCTGTGTGAAGCATTTTGCAGCAGCTATTACTGACTGGCTTCCTGTGTGGAACTGCTGTTCCAGAATGAAACTGAAATTATCAGCAGCAACAACAAAAAGGGTGCCATAATAACTGCTGTGGTTTGAAATCACACTGAATATTCCACCCTGTCCCTGTATCTCCACAGGGCAGTTTCTCTGTGTTAGGTGCCTCTTTACAGCTGCCTATGTCCCTTTGGAAGTCTCCAGGCTGTGGGCACTTTTAGGGCAAGGAAATTGTTATTTTCTAGTGATTCCTGGTTTTTATCTGGATACTTCTGTGAACAGCTTATAAATTGTGGATAATTTGTTAGTGAGTCTTTGAAATGGAAGAGGTTTTTGTTGGATGCTAGAGTTCTGTGAAATGGGTTGTCCCCCTCCCCCTCTTTTAAAAGAACAGTGGCTTTTAGATTTGTATTTGCAGTGTGATTAATCAGCTCTCATGAGCTCAGTCAGGTTTCCAGACAGTATCTCCAATACTGAGTTTGGTAATTTCTTACGAGTAACTTCTCTGGAATAAGGATTACAGTGAAGCAATATGAGAAGAACAAGAACATCTAAGGGAAAACTAATTGAAAGGATAAAGCCAGGATATTTTATTGTGTGTATGTGGGTGTAGTTACAATGGCTACATTTCATACTTCCAGCTGTTTAATTTGCACAGTGCTGTTATACGATGTCTGCAAATTGTTGTAACATTAGTGTGCTGTTCACAGTGCTGTACGTGACCCTGCAGGTCTGTACAGACCTGTTTTATGGAAGGGTTCTTTACCTTTCATGAAGGTGAAAGACACATCAGGATTAGCTTTCACAGGGCTGCATGGAATGTATCTGCCCCTAATCCTGTTAGCAAATGACGGGATCTGCACTAATAATTCCTCTGCTGTCTCACCAAAAGTGTCTCCTAATCGCCTTGGCCGTTGACAGTAGGCTTCTTAAACACCTCAGAAAGAGAGAGATGCTTGCCCATGTTAAAAGCAAACAGCCATGAATTTCCCTTGAAACAAAATCCACACCTGCACAGCATCCATGAGTTGTGTGCGTGGGGAATCAGTACCAGAAAATGTTGAGACATCTGATTTTCATTAATTTTTTTTTTCCATTCACCACATGTTGTAGCACTGGATGTATTTGTAATGCCATATTTCCCCTCAAGTGGTTTATTTCGGTTAGCATAAGGGTTCACAGTCTGCTCTGTTTTGGTGCGTGTTCTGGTCTTGCATTTCATCTGCTGCTATCCTGTTTGCGGCATTTATTTCAATAGTCTGCTGTCCTATGTTAAGGCTGTGTCCTCCTAGTGCATATTTTGTGCTGGGAAGATGGGTAAAAAAAGCTTATTATATTATTATCTGAATAATTATCTGGTAAAACTATTTTTCCAGACTCCCTGTGTGCAAATACAGGCCTCGTACTTTGTTGGTCAGCACGGCGTTTGCTGTATTTCTGAAAGCTGCAGCAGACATCCTCAGGGACCCGTCTGGCTCTGAGCAATAGTCATTTAATTATAGTCTCTAGTCCCCTGGGAAAGACAGAGCAGTTTTGATGCTTCACAGAGACCAGACTAATGCTAACACCCATACTTTCAATGGAGCAAGCAACAGAGCTGCTGGGTTCTGACTGTTTGTAGGTGTTTCAGAGCACAGAACACTTCAGTCCAGGCCGAGGTTGCTGAGTGATGTGTAATCTGGATAGTCACAACCTGCTATGTTACAGTTTCCCTTGGTTGGATGTTGGTGACAGCCACATGCTCAGTCCTGCTGCTTTCACTGTCCTTGCTATTCCTGGAAGGATCTATTTCCCTTTTCCCTGTTCTCCCAGTATTTCTCTATCAACGTTCCTCCATCCCTCACTGCAGGGATGGAGGCTCCTGATCCATTTGCTGCAGCCTGTCTCCTCTCTCCCTGTCCACAGTCCAGAGAGATCTCTTGTTCCTGTGCTACAGACCTAGTCTGCTATTCCAGCTTCCTTCCTGCCCCACTTAGTATCTCTGTCCCAAATCCAGAATGAATTTCAGGGTCAGTCCTGAATCAGAGACCGCTGGTTTGGATGTGAAGCCATCCAAGGCCTACAATCTGACCCGCCCCAGGCATGGCAGCATTTCAGTGACATATGAAAAAACTCTTTTCAGGGTGGCTCCAGCACTATTGGTGGGCATTGTCCTTGATATCAATCCATGGGAATCTGGGAATTTTCTTCCTTTCAGCACTCGCCTGCTGTAGAGTCCTAGCCTGTGGTTCTTCATTATACCCTGCAAAGGCTTTCAAAGGTTCTTCATTATACCCTGCAAAGAGAAGAAACTGCAGGAGTGCAAAAGGCAGTTCTGCTCAGAAATTTGTCATCTTTGAAAACCAAAGCCTTGTTCCATCTCCAGTTTCACAAACTTCTTGTTTTGTCAGGGTGGATGGTGAATAAGTATATGCTGGAAGTTGATTGTGAGTAGATTGGGCATGGTGATGGAGGATTAGGATGTGTGACTGAGATTGGTTTGGATATTAATGATTCCTTCCTCAAATAAGTGATTCTCTGAGTTAACTTTGTTAGTCTTTGTCCTTACATGATATTCAGTGGAGCAAGAGCAGGTTGAAATTAAAGAAGCTTCGTGTGTATGAGACCTTATCCTCATGGTCCTGCATTTCCTTTTAAAATACAGCACTCTTAAAGTGCAGCAATCCTATTAATCTTTGTGGACGAAATGAAGTGTAAATGTTGGTTTGTTAAGAGGCTCTCTATTTCCTAGAGTGCTGCATTAAAGAAGCCTTCAAAGCTGGTAACCAGGGTGAAAGTAGATAAGCAGATGAAATTGAAGGCTGGGTTTCCAGGTCAGGAATACATACATGATTTATTGTAATTCAGTTTGTGCTTTCCTGAAATCATCAATTTGTTCTTGTTTGCTAATTTCTGAGGATGCAGCTTTGAAATAAAAAAAATAACACCAGAAATAATTTTTGGGTTTTTTCAAAGTTGAAGCTACATTTTTTCAAAAAATATTGCCTGCTGCAGCTACTGGGCTAAACTGCACATTGAGTTAGATCTTGATTTTGGATGCAATCAGTAAGCTAGCAATTTGACATATGAAATTGCCTTGAAAGCCATATTAAATATAGCAGCCCAAAACCACAAGAAAGAAAACTTCTTATTTGTCTTTGTAGAAATTGTGGATTGTTCATTCTAGGGCAAATCCTGTAAAGCCTGACTTATGCCTCAGCTAGGCAAGATGCCCATTGTTCTCAAGTCATATGCCTGAAATATTACTTACTGGGTAGGGCTGTGGCATAAATTATTTTGGATTTTATATGCAATAAAGCACTAGAAGCTGGAGGTGGTGGCAGCAAGCAATTTGCTCCGGAGTCAACAAATACCACATTAACCACAGTGGTATGCACACTGATTGGGTTTTGCTCCCACTTTTTTCACGTTTAGAAAAGCAAGCTTGGTTTGTACACTTTTTTGCATGTTTGCCATCTGCCAGGGAAGCAGAGATCCGGGTGAAATACACCAAGCTTCAAGGAAAACAGTAAAAAATTATCAGGTAGAAGGCACTTGGCCAATTATTGTTTTCTGGTTTCTTTTTTTTTTT
>VXBC01011968.1:246875-279421 GCA_013399945.1 Ploceus nigricollis
TTTTTTTTTTTTTTTTTTTTTTTGTGTGAAACTTCTAAATTAGAACAGATTTGATATGCTGCTCTGCTCACTGGCAGGTCAATGCCATGTCTATTGTTATGCAGTAAAACTGCAGAGCATTAGGCTTCACATATTGAGAGAATTACGTGCTTCCCCCTGGTACATTTCCAGCAAGCACTTTTATCTAAATATAATATACGTTGGAGGCAAATTTGACATTGTTTCAGTAGCGGAAGGGTTTTACCCTTCATGTTTGCAGCCCTGTGTTGGATTTATGCTGAGGTGCTCAGAGGCAATTTACCAGAGCTATGTGGCTGTGGTTGCAGAATCTGCTTGCATTTCATATTATGAAACAGATCATCAGTTTTAAGCCATGAGGAAAGGGGGGGAAGAAAAAAAAGAAAAATAGGCGCGTGCATGAGTCATTCTGCCTTTGTGCAGAGCGATGCTGTGATGGTACACATGGATCTAACTGCGAGGCCCAGGTTTAGGGCTTGAATCTAAAACCAAAGGAACTCATAACTGCTGTTATGAGCAGGAAAAAAGAAAAGAGACAGGGCATTGGAAATCTTGGACATCTACAAAACTGAAATTTATATTTGCAACGGAAACCGGTAATTTGGGAAGCCGGGATCTTTCCTAGAGGCTTCAGTGCCATCTGCAGCAAAGAAATCAAATCTTTGGATGGTTTTGGCATTAATTATTTGGTAATCACCAAGGATTTTTGTTGTCACTATGGAGTCCTTTTTCCTTGTGGCTTCTACTTTGCATATCACTTTTTATCCTTCATTCTTCGATGTGGATGGCACATTGCACCTTAGATTCATCCCACTGTTAGAGGGATGAATGCACCCACTCTTTCCTTACCTGTTAAAAAAATCTAAATGTCAAAAACATCAAAAAAAGAAACCAAAAAAAAAAAAAAAAAAGTCACAAACTGAACCTCTTAGAAGGCCTTTTCTTTCCCATGCTTAACTGTTTTGTCATGTAAACAAAATAACAATCTCCCAGCCAAGTCCTTAACCAAAGTAAATAATCTAAAGGTTTTGCTCAGCTGAAACAAAAAATGTTGTTAAAATGGCTATTTTAGGTATTTTAGATCAAGGTTTAAGGTAGAAGAAATGTTTCTAAAGGTATGGTAGGAAATTAAGGATGCCAGGTCTGACAGGAAAAAAAAGTTCTTCTGAAAATGTATTTGGTAAGTGGTTACCCTTCAGAAAAAAAAAAATCCTTGAAATCTTTGGAACTGTGAAAAAGAAGAAATTGTATTAGAAATAGTATGAAAATGAAGGGAATGAGAACATAATACACTGAAAGGTGCACCAGTCTCTCTTTTGGCCTGAGAACTGTGTGCATATCTGGGTGATTTGCCTGCTCAGAAGTACAGGCTGTGTACCTGTAGAGAATGGATGGATAAACAGAGTGAAAGTATTTGTGAGGCAGAGATAAATTGTGGGCAAAAGGAGAAACATGTACTGTTTGTAGTGTTTAAGGCTGTAGTGTTTAAGTCCAGCAGGTGCCACCATGTAATCTAGTCTAACTTCCCATACGTTAAGTGTTAGTGGAATTTCACCAAGCTATCTACAGTGAACCCAAAAACCAGCGTTATTTTATAGTATAACTTCCAAAAAGGCATCCATCTTAATGCAGAGATGCAAGAGATGGATGTTCCATCATTTCTTGTGTATGTAATTATCCTCACTGTTCAAAACATGTGCTTAATTTCCAGTTTTAATTTGTCTGGGTTTCATTTCCAGCCATTGGTTAATTTTATCCACTTGTCTCTCCTACATTCAATGTGAAAAAAAAAATGGTGCATGTCAAATTGAGAAATATGTGAAAAATATGGGTGTTAATAGCAGCATTCATGCACAACATTGGACTGAGAACTGTGGTGGCATGTCTGCATGTCTCCACCATAATCCCCTGTTTTCACTCACTACATCTTTTTGAAGCATGAACATTTTGGACTGAAATTCTGCTCATTCCCTCATAAAAATGAATCTTCTTGAGCAGGTCTGAGCAGCATTCTGGCAGCTTTCACTGAATGATGGAGGAATGATTAGAAAAAACAGTTTTCCCCACAACTGCCCCCCACCATCCAGCACATTTTTAGATATGACTTGAATGAAATACAGCTGAGATTGACACGCAAAGCTTGAAAGAGAGAGGCACAGCCCCCTGTGGAAGCATGTGCCTTTGTTATGGTTTTTTTCTTTTGAGGTGAAGATTGATCAGTTGTTGATATTGAGGTTTTGAAGTGTGCCTATCTAACACAAATTAGGTGAACAATGAAAAGATTGAAAACATATGTAATCATAAATAAAATGGGACTGAATATCTACAGTGACACAAAGAGCACTCCCCAGTGGGTATTTTAACGAAGTCCATCCTCACCCCACCCATCCTTTCAGGAAGAGCCTGGGTAAATAGAAAGACTTTCTAAGAGCACAGAAGGCCAACAAATTCAACTTTTATAGGCTGAGCTTGGCAGTGAAATCTGTCATTGAGGACATTTTACTGACATCCTCCATCTGACATACATTTGGAGACACAAATCAACAGATATCACTTCAGCTGCTGTGGTCTTACGTAATAAAGGGCAGAGGTCTTAGGTTAGGTTGCAATTTGGAGGTGCAGCAGTGTGGTACAGGATGGATGATCTTATTTCTTGGGCTGGACCACAGGCAAAATCAATCTGTAAAACATGTAAAAGCTTCAGGATAACAAAGTAGTGTGGGAAAGAGCTTGCTGAATAGGTGCAATTGTGTCTAATTGAGTCCATGTTGTGAGGGCACTGCTAAGAATGCAAGGTGTTTCTGCAGGCATAAAAACCATTCACACTCAAACCGATATTTGAGTGAACCATGGAGGAAAGAAGAGGCAGATATGAGCTGCCTGCTTCAAAATCTTGAAGGCTTTTGTTCTGTTTGGGATTTTTTCATGTATTTCTGACTCTTGAAATGGAGTCAGAGTTCAGATCCACAGCAATTCTTTCTCCCTGCCTTCTCTACAATGGAGTAGTGGGATCCACCTCAAATTAGGCAGGTTTTTTTCTACTCCTGTGAAAAATGAAAAAAGAATTTAGATTCATCAGGTTTATTTGTGACTCACTGAGGGCAGATTGTGCTACAAATTAAAAGGTTTCTCTTTAATCAGAATACACACTGTTTAGAATGGGGACCAGATTTTGCCCTATCTTCATAAATTGCCTACTGTAGCAAGCCTGTGAGCTTGATCAGGAAATTTCAGTGCTGTCATAATTTAGACAATAATAATAATGTACTAGTACTGGGCAAGGAACTCCAAACCCAAAGTGCCTTAGATAATGCTCGGGCTGATTTGAGGTTTTAAGTGGAAACCAGTTAAATCTGGCTTGTATGAAATGGTTTCAGCCCCATGATCATCCCAGCTATTACCAAGTTTCTTGCTGGATTATAACTTTACATAACTTCAGTGTTTGGTATAAAATACAGAGTGCTGTATTTCTCTGAAAAAGGTCTGAAGCAGATGGTCACATCTCCTGTATTCCTAAGCCAGCAGATTTATTTTTCACTCAAAGTCTCCCTCCATTAAATCTGAGGGCAACATTTTTAGACTTACTCAGATACTAATGAGATTTGCTGTTGAGATCTTCAGGTCTGGGATTTCAGACCTTGAGAGTTGCACTTGATGATCCTTGTGGTCCCTTCCAACTCAGAATATTCTGTGATTTGAATATGCCACAAGGGAGTTGTATCAGCTGGCTCGGCATACCCCTTGGAGATCATGCTGTGTTGTGGTCTCATTGCCTGAGACAGCTGGAACAGCTGATTGTGGAGAGATACTTGCCTGGAAAGCCATGTGGAAGGTGACAAATGGATATAAGTTCAGTTTAATTTAGTTGCTGGGTGTGTGCTGGGCAGCAAGGCTGCTCTCAAGGGTGGAGAAAAAACACAGGCCAGCGTGGATCATCAGATTTCCATCTGTCTGATAAACGGAGTTGAAATCTTGGAGGCATACTTTTTATTATTTATTTACTCTTGGTTTGAAGAATGTCAAAAGATGTAGGCAATAAGGAGATAAGCTCTGAAGAGCTCCCAAATTGATTTTGCTCGTGATGGGCTGCTACAGAGATCTGTATGAGTGGGAGAATAAGGGTCACCCTTTATACTGAAAGCAGTGTTAACACAATTGTAAGGAAAACAAGAAACACATCTCTTAAAAAATCTGCAACTGGTTGTTCCTTATGACTGTTTCCTGATTACTGGGCAGATTGCATGATTGCTGGTGAGCAGAAATGAATACTTAAGGTGATTCTCATGAAAGTACCTGGTGTACTTGCTCACTGTAGGAAACTGCTGTGATATGTAGTAAGGCAATGGATGTGTTTAGAATCGTATTAAGAGACATTTTCAGCTTTCTTAACAGATGATCTATGTGATAAGTGTCCAAGGACAGGAAGTACATATCTGTTTAATGGATAAGATTTTGTGGGAATTTTTGCTTAGGGTATTCTTTTTATTTCCTTTTTTAGTTTGCTGAGCAACTGGGGGTTTAAAAAAGGCATTTTAAAGAGGCTTTTAAAAGCAGTTGTTCTCCTTGCTGTGTAGGGGTGCTCTGTGTGGGTACAGAGAGTGGAATAAACTTCTTCATCTTTGTGTGGTCTCACTGGAAAGACAAATCCTGAGCTATAAACACTGGGCATTGACTCAGTTGTGACCATTGTTCAGCTGCCACAGGCTAGTAGCAGTGTGTCCTCTCTTGTGCCCTTACAGCCAGACTTCAGAGTTGAAAAGATCATAGGCTTCTTGCAGCCAACATCTTACTAATGAAGGGGGTGTCTGTGGCCACTTTGCTAATACAGTTTTATTCCAGAGTCTCTTCCTTGTGGAAATTAAAGACTCCATTGATTTATTATTGTATTCATATCCCTTCTTTTCTAGACCTAAATGAAATGTTGATACCCCTTGAAGCTGCTTAAAAATGGCAAGAAGTGTTTTTCCTTGCCTTCCCTGCATCACACCTTTAGTGCTTTTAATTCAGCTCCTTCCTTTCTTCCTCATCCCCCACTGTGATCCCTCATGGCCATGTTGCTCATGGTTTGCACTCTCTTTGAGAAGAGTTGTTTCTATAAAGAAAAAGCTCTTAAAGCAGAGCATCAAAGTAGCAAATTAAATTCTTTAGTGCACTGAGGATGAAAATGCTGTTCTAGGTCTGGCAAGTGGCTCAGCCATATTTTACACTTTAAATTCTTAAAGCAAAACTGGGGTAATTGAATCCCTGCCAAACCTATACTTTCACCCTTCTTTCAGCAAAGGAAAAAAGTAGTATTAGAACATGGTGATGGGAGAGGTTTGGCCCCAAACAGTCTGATTGATGGCTAAATCAGAATAGTTTTGTTGCTTTTAATGTTTAAGTATTTGCAATACAAACTTAAAATTTTTACTTGGTTTTAGTCAGTGCAGAATTCTGGTTTTTTTTTTTTTTTTTCTATGTTCATGGCTGCACTGCTAGCTTAAATGTGTGACTGTGTAAAGAAGGGGCACTTCTTAACCATGATGTGTCAGACCACTGCCAGAAGCAAAGTGAATGAACGTCCTGACTGGGTCTGGCACATGCTAGCTTCCTAATTCACTTTCCCTGCTCAAAAAGATAAGAGGAATGCAGGCCTCTCCCTTTATCTCACACAGTAATAACCACAGCAAAGATTTGAATGGGACACAGGATTATTAGGATTTTAAGGTCTTGCTTTCCTTTTCAAGCAGGATGAAACTAAATGTAATCATCTGTTGGGGTAGATGAATACAATGGGTTCTCAGCTGTAAGCTTTCATCACAGCAGAGATCTTGTGTGATTTGGCCTGGCAGGGCTCCGGGCTTACAAAAATTTTGTGGGTGTCAGATGTTTGGCACTCAGAACCAACCACTGAGAGCTGTGGTCCTACTTGTGTCTCCCTGCTTTCTAGTCTTTAAAATGTAGAATACTGCCACCGTTTTCAGCGTGTGATATTTAGAGGAGACTAATGAAAAGCTGCTTTGCTGAGTCCAGTTTCAGTTACGTGGGCCTGAGCAACAGTCTGCTCAAATGCTGCTGTGAGTGCTCCAATAGGATCATGGTGCAGTTTAGGAGGATGTTTGCTCAGCTACAGAGCTGGGCTTTTATGGATTTGGTGTTTTCTAGGAGCCAGCTGACAGTGTGGTGTGGCTGCTGCCTTCACAGGGACTATTCTCTCAAGTTCACTTCTGAGAAACAAAAGAAAACCAGGGTTTAAATGATGCATCCCAATTTCACAGCACATTTTCACAACAGCACGTGGAGCAGCCGTTGTAGCCATGCTTACTGTGCTCAAGAAAACTGCTTTTTGTGATTTTTTTCAGTGTCCAATATGCCATAGCACCAATGTTTCCCTATCCCTGTTGCAGGCTGTCCTACCAGAGGAACGATGACGATGACGAAGAAGCCGCCAGAGAACGGCGCCGGCGCGCTCGGCAGGAGAGGCTGCGGCAAAAAGAGGAAGGAGATCTCTCAGGAGAAGTAACAGAGAAATCCGAGGTTAATGCCCAGAACAGGTAAATGTCTGATGTTTTTCACTGACAAGACAATGGTGGTTTTTGTTCAGAGTAGTGTCTGGAAGAGGTTTGTTTCGGTGCTTGAATTTGAAGTACTGGGTTTGGCCATCCTTAAACTGAAGAAGGACCTCACACTGTGAGGATCAACCTGGCTGTGTCTACATGGTAGGGTGGGAGCATCACATAGCTGGCTCATGACACATATCCAGGTGTCCTCAAGGCTGTCTGTGGGGTAATTCAGCTGGGGCCAATGGAGGCTCTCAGATTCTGTCAGGCATGGGTGCATCTGGCCTCACAAAACACATCTCTTGTTCTGCTCACAGGGGTCATGGCACCGTGGGGCTGAAGCACTGGGGGGCACCCAGTCTTCAAGCTGTGGCTGCAACATGCCTGCAAGGTGCTGAGTGTGTGCTCTAGAGCACAGCACTCACCTGGCATTGTCAGTGTCAGACAGGTATAAAGAGCAGAAAAGGTTATGGAAGGAGGTAATCCTTGAAATCATAGAATCATCCAAATTGGAAGAGACCTTTAAGACCATCAAGTCCAACCATCAATCCAGCAGTGCCCCTGTAGCCCCTAAATCATTACACCATATCACTCCTATCACCACCCATTTGTCACAAAGCTGAGTGGCCTCCCTGTCTGTCCAGAGCTGGCCTTCCTGTCTGCCCATCATTTGTTTAGTTTCACATAGTCATAAATAATATACCCAGATTTGCAGTGGCCAAAACACAACTGATAGAAAAAGCCAAAATTGTGATGGCAAGTGCTAATAGATACCGAGCACAAGAAGCAATTTATTTAAGGCAAGGTGTGGCATTCACATTCTCTGGACAGAGAGACATAATTCTGTCTCTCAGGATTTTCCTGGAGAAGCACAGAGAGAAGAAGAGAAAACAATTCTTATCTCTGCTCCTGTGTTTTCCCCATGTGGAATGTGGTATGGAGATGGTTTACCTGCAGTGATTGCTTGATTGGATTCTGGTGATGGGGTTTGGGTTCAATGACCAATGGGACCCAGCTGTGTTCTGGACTCTGAGCAGAGAGTCACGGGTTTGTAAGTAGTTAGATATGGTAAGTTAAGAAATAAGTATGTAGAATAGTATAGTATCTCTTTAAATAGTATATTAATGTAATATAGTATAGTTTTAATAAAGCAAGTGTTCAGCATTCCAAAGCCTTCTGCTCTGGAGCCAGAGAAATCATCATTCCTGTGTTGGTTTCACCTCAGTTTCGATAGCAAGGAGAATGGATATAGAGAGCAAAACAGCAGCTGAATTTTGAAGTGTGTAACCTGTTGTGTTTTCCAGCTGTGGAACGATGATACAGCAAGCTTTTTTCCTAGAAAGAATGAAGTGCATATGTTGTTAGAAAGAATTTTGGTTTTTTTTTTTTAATGCAAACCTGTCCCTTTTACACAGTGTGGCAGGAGAGGAAAGCAAGCGCTCCACAGATGATGAAGCTGCATTGTTGGAGAGGCTGGCAAGGCGGGAGGAGAGACGCCAGAAACGCCTGCAGGAAGCCCTGGAACGTCAAAAGGAATTTGATCCCACGATCACAGATGGGAGCTTGTCAGTGCCCAGCAGGAGAGAAGTAAACAATGTGGAAGAAAATGAGACCACGGGCAAAGAGGAAAAGGCTGAAACACGCCGAGGACGCTATGAGATTGAGGAGACAGAAACAGTCACCAAATCGTACCAAAGGAACAACTGGAGGCAAGATGGGGAAGAAGAGGGGAAAAAAGAAGAAAAAGACAAGGAGGAGGTACAGGAGGAGAAACCAAAGGAGCTCCCCATAGAGGAAAATCAGGTAGATGTGACAGAAGAAAAATCCACTGATAAAGAAGAGGCAGTAACTGTAAATGCAGAGGAACACAAAGCAGAGAATGATACAAATGCTGTGCCAGAAGGGACACAAAGTGTAACTGATGCTGTAGATAAAGAGAAGCTTAGGGATGAGGAAAAGGCTGAGGAAGAAAGGAAGGAAGCAGAAGAAAGGGAGAGGTTAAAAGCAGAGGAAGAAAAGAGGGCAGCTGAGGAAAAACAGAAAGCAGAGGAAGAAAAGAGGGCAGCTGAGGAAAAACAGAAAGCTGAGGAAGAAAAGAGGGCAGCTGAGGAGAGGGCTAAGGCAGAAGAGGAGAAGAGGGCAGCTGAGGAAAGAGAGAGGGCTAAAGCAGAAGAGGAGAGGAGGGCAGCTGAGGAAAAACAGAAAGCAGAGGAGGAAAAGAGGGCAGCTGAGGAGAGGGCAAAGGCAGAAGAGGAAAAAAGGGCAGCTGAGGAAAAGGCTAAACTAGAAGCAGAGAAATTAAAGGAAAAACAAAAGATGGAAGAACAGAAAATAGAAGATAAACAGGTAAAAGAGAAGAAAGTAGAAGACGAAAAACCTCAAGCAGCTTTCTTAAAAAAACAGGTACAGTAAACATTTTGCACCAAAATTAGACACCTGTGGTTTGTGTGAAATGTAATGCAAGAAAAGATTGACTTGGAATTTCCTCACAGATCTAGTCCTGTACTGAAGTTACTAACACTTGTGCTTTTGCTCTCTGTTTTAAAAAATAAATCCCCTCCTGCTTACCAATAATTCACTGCACAACAGGCCTGACCTCACTCCATCGTTCAAAGAAAACCTTGCATGTTCAGACCCCTGCATGTGCTTTTGCTGCCTTTTTTCCCCTCAGCTGCTATAAAACGTGGCCTAATGCAGTAACACATGAGGTGGAGGCAGACACATCTTGGCAGAAAATATTATGAGCACCTGTTGAAGTGTGTGAGGAATGCTGTGTGCTAAATGCAATCACAAGGAAGGGCTCTGTACTGGGACACGTGAGCATGATGCCACGCCAGGGAGAAAGGCCCAGGTGGGGGCAATGGGAGGATTTGGAGAGGGTGGAGGGGGCACAGCTGCACACAGAGGTGTGGGCACAGCAGCACATGATGGAGTTGTGGCTGCACGCTGGATTGGTACGTGAACACAGCGTGGAGAAACAAAACGTGCGAACAGGTGCGATGTTTTTGTGTTAAAAAATAAATAAATTATTGAAAACCCAAAAACAAAGGAGGAAGAAAAAGTGGAAGCTAAAAAGGAAAAGCTGCCAGAAGAGAAGCTCCAAGCTACCTCCATAAAAGATCAGGTAACTCATAAACCACTGATTTAGATGTGATAAGGAAACTTGAGATATGAAAACAAATGAGGCACCTATAAGTGAATGTTGCTTCTTCAGCAAAATACTTAAGCTTGTGCTCCACTTCAAGATCATGGGTAATCCTGCTGAAATAAATAGGGATGAAGCTCCTTAAGTGCTTAAAATTAAGTAAATTCTCAACTAGTTTGTTCTTCTGGGGCTTTAGGACCAATTCCTGTTTGTCTTAAAACAAATATTTCAGGAAACTCAGTTCAGTCAACAACACAAGTATGGTTTTCCCTCTAGGGATGAATTTTTCAGGACAGTATCAACTAATCATCCTTCTCTGGTTTCCTCTCACTTTACTGTGAACTTTTTCCCTATGAACAAAACCTACTCTAATCATCATCATCATCATCATCATCATTATTATAATTAATAATCATTATCATAATGATAATAATAATCTAGGCCCTTTGGCCAGCAGACTGCCTTAACTAATAATTCTCCTGCAAGCTGCAACACCCCGTGACATAAACTGTGCATACCCAAGATTCTTCTTTTGTTTTAAAGAGAAAATCCACCAAAATTACTGCATTGCATTTCCACTGTAAACACAGGAGCTGGTGCCATGGTGTTTTACTGTATGGTAAGTAAATAAGATTTGGGGGCCATTTAGTCTTCAGGGTGCAGCTGGACACAGGGAGCCATGCTCAGTGCTGTGCAGTGCTTTTGGTTCAATGCAGCAGCTCTCAAAACAGCCCCTGATTCTGATTAGGGGAGACTGGTCAGAGCCTTGGAAGTTTGGATCCATTTGGGTTCAGGCAGGTCTGTGCAGCTTAAAGGGAGCCACGGCACAGGTTGCTGCCTGTCTGGTGGATTGGGACCACTGAGGGTTGTGGAGGCCCCACTCCAGGGTCCTTAGCTAGCAGATGAGTTTGGAACATGCTGTAGATGCTTAGCTCACCCTCAGAGAGCAGTGAGGAAATAGCTGCACAAAAAATAAGGGATGGATTATATTAAGAAGACAGAACCAGTTTCCACTGTTCACTTTTGCATGCAGTCTTTGGATATTACATGTAAATGTAAAGAGGAGTCTGTAGCTGACCACAAACTTTGATTTGTGGGAACTTGAGACACAGTTGTCCTGCTTGTTCTTATGTAGAGCTCGGCCAGCTCTCCCTGGAGCTCTCATCATGCTTTTAAACCCTACCCACTGGGCTAGATTATTCCAGGAAATTGGCAAGACTTATAAAAGTTACTTGTGATTTTAGTGTTTCCATCTTGGGATGCTGAAGCAGAGACAACTTAATAGAATCCCACTTCTAGTGCAATGCTGAATACCCATCCTGAGCATTCAAAATGGCTTGAAAATCTCAGTTGTTGCTTCTTTACTTGTAAACAAAAATTGATGATCAGGCAAGATCAGGCTCCCATCTCCACTTCTTCCCCCCTTTCCAGGACATACAAATTCAGTGAGGTCTCTTTCTGAATGTGCATGCAGCTAAGAGGATGCCAGTGTTCCATGAACAAGACCCTGGGGGAACAGAGTGTATCTACATAATCAGATTTTGCTTTTGCTTTGGATCTCAGAGTTCAGGTTTTGATTAATTTGGCAAGAAAAAATTTGTCTCTTTTTCTGAACTTCTGCACAGTTTTTCGTTCTTAAAAGTGACCTGAGAAGTTCATAAGACCAAGCTTTCTCATGATGTGAGACTCCTGGTATTTCCTGCTTCCAGTTTGGCTAGACATGCTGCAGCAGTTGCTTTTCTCATGGTATTTGGGGATGGCAGTGGACTCTACAGGGGAGCCCTAGACCCAGATGCCCACAGCTTTTAACTCACCAAATAACTGAGCCCAAGTAAGGAATCAGATCTGCCAGATGGGCCCCAACCTCAGTAACTGATTTGCTTCAGTCTGAAGGTGTTCAAACTCAAGATTCAGAAATCTCAGCTCTCAAATAATAGCATAAAAATCAAACAGAAAAGAGGCAGTATGGAAAGAGATAAAAATATAAATACGTAAAGCTGGAAATTTGTTAACCATGCCTTTGGTCATTTTCTAGCTTGGTATAAGGTTTGTTGGATTTATCACATGTGAGAACATGTGAGCTATTTCAGTTCAGGTAATATCACCTGTCTGCTCCAAGTGGAGTCCATTTTGAATTCAGCAGAAGCTGAATTAGTCTGTAATTTAGGGAAGCAGTGAGACAAGGGAAAGAACTTATTTTGTTGCTTGCCTTTGGAATGAGATAGACAACTTTCTGCTTCTTTGCTAATCAATCTCTGCTTTGGTATTAAAATTAGTAGGAGAAGGATTGAGCCCAAAAGATGTGAAATGTTTCTGTAGTATTTTGTTTTACCATCTTTTTGAATGAAGAGGCCAAGCTGTGTTAATGGTTTTCTCAAATGCAGACACATTATCATAAATCCTACTGGCTCCTGAAATTCTATTTCCTAACCTATTAATTTTTAAAATATATTGGTTTTCTCAGTGATTTCAATTAAGGTGTAAGAGATACAACCCTCCCCAGTGGACCTGAATACATAAGGCAGCTGGGAGCTGAACTCCCCTCTTGTCCCTCAGGGAGCTGCTGCCAGGCCTTGTTGGCAGGAGAGGGTGGGAAAATCTGCACCATTGCTGCCTGCTCTCAGAGCAGAGCAAATGCCTCTGTTGGTTGTGCCCAACGTCCCCCACCAGTAGGAAATTGATTGAAGTGGTTTAACCATCCTGTGCTCACTTATAACGTGTGCTACCATGGTGGCATCCATCACATCAGCTTCTCTGAGCAGCAAACTGGCCTCAGGTAAAGTCAGGCTCTGACTCTGGGGCTTCACTCTGCACCAGCCTAATTCAATGCCTTAGGAGGATCTTGGCTTTGAAGGCTCTGAACTCATCCTTTGTAGGTAAAGATTTTGTTTCTCCAGGAGCTGAGATGGATGGATGTTCTTACTCTTTGATGAGGAAGAACAGAAATTTCTTTTGATTTGGGGTGTGAAGCTGTGTACTTCTTTTTCATTTCAAGGTGCATCTTAAGACACCTTTAAGAGCAGCTGTGTTGCAGACAGGACAGTTACAGAAGTTCTTTATCTTTATAGTTGGCAAATGGGATTGCAACAGGCTTCCAAAGTATTTATTTTCTAAAGGTCTCCATTTGAATTCTACACAGAAGGTATTTCTTGCTTGCCAGCTAGAACCTTCCTTCAGCACAGAGCTGGGGAAAGAAAATAAATACTTTGGAGGTAAACGTTTCATCTGCTGCTGCTGAAAGTTTGTTTTGGCTGGTAGTCTTAACTAACAGAGAATATTTCTACCTGAAGATGCATA
This sequence comes from Ploceus nigricollis, assembly GCA_013399945.1. Lineage (NCBI taxonomy): Eukaryota > Metazoa > Chordata > Aves > Passeriformes > Ploceidae > Ploceus > Ploceus nigricollis. The sequence goes on from VXBC01011968.1 coordinate 259,875, forward strand.
ACTTAAATCAGTTCACTTTCTCCTTTTACCAGCATCTAGCCATGACTCAGCAAGCTGGGGTCAGGCCATCTGTGGTATTGATAAATACTTCAAGCTCATAACTCTGAAGAAATACTGGAGAATTAAATTTATGCATAAAATATTCTTGATTACTATTAAGAATCATAAGACATAACTTCTTAAGGATAAAAGGAATTTTTCCTTGTGTTTTCCAGAGCATTTCCTTCTTCACTGGTTTAAATATTCATGTCTGATAATGCTACCCATGACCAACCCAGGCAGGACTGTGCTTTTTGTCAGAGAAAGTTTTGCTCTGATATCAAGATGATTTTGTGTTTTGGCCATTATTCTCTCTGCGGTGACACTGAAAAGAGCATCAAGTTTGTCAAACAAGCTTGAAATTTGTTGGAGGTTATTCATTATTTTTATTGCACCAATGCCCTAAACCCGGTACCAAAAATGTGTTGGCAAGTCCCAGAGAGTTTGCAACCCACAATCTTAAGAAACAAGAAGGTGAATGATGCTGCAATGGGAGGAAGAGTTGGGGGTGCAGTTGCAGAGTGAAGCAGTGTGGTGGCAAAGTCCCCTGGCCACAGCAAACTTTCACAGAAGACTGATAATATTATTTTCAAGATGCTTTGACCTGGAATTCAGGTCAGGACAGCAAAGTGACATTTGATCACAGTTTAGAGCTTTGCAGACCACTTCTGCCCCACAGCACATAAACAGTTTGAAGACAGTTCCCAATCTTGCCAAGAAATTTGTATTTCTCAGGTGTTATTTAGAATGACTAATTCTGCCTCTTTTTTTTTTTTTTTTGGTGTGTCTTGTGTTTTGTTCTGTGATTTCTGCTGTGTTCTGAACAGGTAAAAGATGACAAAGGTAAAGCACCCAAAGAGGAAATGAAAAGTGTCTGGGATCGTAAGAAGGGCGTTCCTGAACAAAAGGCACAGAACGGAGAACGTGAGCCCCCTGCCTCCAAACTTAAACCTACTGAGAATGCTTTTGGGTGAGTTCCAAGTAAGAACTGGGCTTGCTTGTGTTACAGCTGATCAGGGGCCATCTCTGGGTCTCTGCTTGTGGCAGCTGAGTGGAGGAACTGGGCTGGCAACACCAGCAGTGGCTCAGGTGTTCACTGGGTTGTTCTTGTGTAGTTTCTGAGCTGTCCCCGCTCTGCTGCAGGAACAACATGAAGTCCTGAAAGCAGCTGGAAATGGCCTTGCTCCCCCAGCAGAGACAAGAGGCTTGGTTTTGCTCTGCTGGGGCTTTGCTTCCTTACGCATTTCTAATATCTACACAGAGGCCAACAGTGACAAAACCCTGGATTCTGTGTTCCCTAATTTTTTTAGTCAGATATCAACTTTTACTGTAGCAACCTATTTCCAATTACCCACCTATCTTTAATTAGCAGAATAAAGCACAATCCAGTTGATAACTCTAGAAAGAGCTTCTCTCTTGATTTCAAGGCAAACACTGAAATTTATGGCTTCTGTAGAAAAGTGTTTTTCCAGTTAAGTAAAAACCTCTCCTAGCCAAAATAATATTTTTCTTTTTTTTTCCCCCTTCCTTTTTATAAGCTGTGTCACAGTTTGATTTTTTTTAAAGGAAATATTTGGCTTGTGGTTATATTGGGAAATTCAAAGAAGGTAACAATTTTCTACTGAAAATTTTATTTAAAAGGATCCTGCCTGCTACAAGCATGGGATACATGAAATAGAAATTAAGTTCTTCCTTTTAGCAGGAAACTAGGAATGAGTAGGTTAGAAATCTAAATTTTTTTCCTTCTGCATCTCTCTTCCTCTTTTACGTTGACAGAGGCAAAGGAAAGGTTAAGCTCCAGGCACTTTGAGAAATCTGAGCATGGCAGATGGGAATTGCTATTGTATCTCAGCATTCCCCGCATGATTCTTCCGGGAAAAACAAACTTTCTCAAAATAAAATGCAGTTCAAAAGACCCTGGAGACACCCTGACCTAAGGCCAAAAGACAGGCAGTGATGGAGATGGAACAGCAGGAAATTTGCCTTGCTCAAAACTTGGGTCACAGCATCAATAACGAGAATGATTTTCTAAAAATATTTTTTGATGTGTTTTCATTTGCTTTATTTCCTGTGGGAGACAGGCATTAGTGGCAAAATGTAGATTTGAGTTTCCATTCCTTTTTATTTTTTTTTTATTTCTGTTTTTCTCCTACTGTTTCATGGAAGTGTGAAGGAGCCTGTTCAACAACCTTTTATCAGCTGAGTAGAAGATTGGGTTGGCAACATCAGCAGAGGTGCCAATGTTTGTTGGGTTGTTAGGTATGAATTAGGGCTATTTTCTAATGAACTGCCTCCACAGAGTTGGGCTTTGTCTGGAACTCTGCTTTGTTCCTTTTTCATTTTTTTAAATGCACACATCAGATTCTATTTAGAAAGAATATAACTTGGCTAACTTTCAGTGGTGAGAACTGAGAACAAAATAGGGTAGTGGAGGCTAATGAAAAATGTTATCTCTCTTTTGGTCTACGTCAGTCAGTAAGAGAAATACAGAATAAAATCCCATTTTATGGCTTCCCCTTCCCATCTCTCCTCCCACCTGCCTTCCTCCCTATTCTCATACAGGACTGCAAAAGTCCTAAATATGATGTAACATGTTTTTTCTCATTGTTCTGACATTTTTGGCTCCCACAGGCCACTTCTTTCCTTTTCCTCCTTGTCTGAAAGCTGGCAACCAGCTTCATTTCTTAATACCAAAGAGGTGCTTACAAAACTCTTCTGCCCCCCAGCACCTCCATACTAATTTCCCAATGTTAACAGTAGAGAACAGAGCTTTCCCAGGATCTGTTGAAAACAGAGGAGTTGAATGTGGAGGAAAATCAGGATAATTACTGCCAGCAAACTCTATTGTTTGCTGTTTTGGATTATGCAGAACGAGTCAAGGAAGACCTGTGAACAGCATAAGAATAAAGTAAGTTCAAAACTTTAAATATCCTTCATTTTAAGGAGGCCAAGACAATCACCCAAGGTGATTGGCAAGCTGAGTAGCTGCTGATTTCATTGAGGCTGACTGCACTGAGGGCTAACCTTCCTTCTGTGCTGATAGAGAACAGAGTGGCTCTTCCTCAGGAAAACCTTGGCAAACATTCTTCACACTCTTAATTCTGAAGGCCAAACGTTTGCCCTTGCCAGGGGGATCACTTTGTCTGTCTGAAGTGACTTCTTCCACCTTCTTTGGGCCCGAAGCTTGCAGGTCTTGGTGAGTTGGCAACACAGAGTTAGAGATCAAGAGGCAAAGGGAAAAAAATATTGAGGTTCCTGAGTTTCTTTGCTGGAGGGGCTACAACCTTGCAATGAAATAGGAAAGCCTTAAGGTAGCCAGGGATTTCTTTTGTCCTGTGCAGCATTAGGTGCATTGGATCTTTGGAAATTACAGAGTGCCTTGTAGAGGCTTGTGGAATATTTTGGGTGCTCAGTAGTTCTGCAAACTGAACCAGAGGTATTCCAGGCTGGACACCCACTCAAAATCACACCTCAGATATTGCTCTTCCCTTTGTTTTTGAAAGGCTAAATGAAATTTCAAATTAAATTTCCAGTGTATTCTCACAATACTTGGTCAATTGTATCTGTATTTTTCATGTAAAAAAGCAGGAGTTCCCTTCTGTAATTTGGCATCACTACCTCATGCATGCCCTTATTTGTGACCACTTAAATTAACTTGTCATATGTTTTTTTAGTGATTCAATTCCTAAATCATGCTTGCCATGCTATAACCAAATTTCATTCAATTTGGTAAGATCATGTGGGGGCAGAGAACTCTGTGTTAGTAGATTTTATTATGATATTGAAACTGCAAATAATTTAGCTCTGGTGCTACAGCCTCTTTTATATGGCTGACTCCATCTGCATGAGGCATCTGTCTGAATGAAGAGCATCTTTGCAGGATTGGGTGTGATTGACTGGATTGTAAATTTACATGGAATTTGTTTTTTATGTTGTCAGCTCTAACAGTTACTGGTGGAATCTTTGATTTATACTGTCTTGTGGTATTATACTCTGCAGCACTCTGGTTGCATTAATGAAGTCATTTATATCCATTTATTTTTTAGATGCCAACAACACAGGAAGTTTTTTAAAAATTCAATAAATACATTAATCTTCTGTCTTTTTGTCAATAGCACACTTAAAAATCTCAGGTACCTATCTCCTTGTCAGCAGGAACATTAAACACACTTAAGGAGCAGACATTTATCCAAACACTGATGTGGTAATTATTTAACAAGGTGATGCTATCTGACTCTGTTGGAAGCATGCACTTCACCTATGCAAATTCTTTAGGTTTGGGTTTTTTTTTTTTTGGCATTCTTTCTTTTTGTCTCATGTATTACAGCTTGGAAAACTCCTGTTTTTCTCTCATGGAAAGTTACCATTAATAATTTCCAGTTCCTTATTAAAAAGTCATATTTTCCCCAGAAAATGTAAGCAAAAGACCTGATGAACCTTTCTGTTCAAACATGCTGGTGGAATCAGAGTGATGGGTGTTATAGCTGAGATAGGAATCTTTTTAGGGTTTTTTTTTTAAAAAGAAAACACTGTTGAAACTGGGAGACTCCCTCTCCTCTCTTATTTCCTCCTGTTTTCCCAGAATCAAGTACATTGTTCTATCCCCAAAGATGCTTGTCTTTTTCTAGAGGGTTTATAAAAGATATTTGCCTTTGAAAGCAAAGGATTAGTGCATCCTTTATGACAGAAGATAAAATAGGGGTGGCACAAGTTCTCAGGCACAGTGGTGCATGTGGGAGAGACTCCTTCCTCACTGGCAGGGATGGGAGAGGTGCTCCTTGTAATATCCCAGCCTAGCAGCAGCTTTAATTCACAGAAGGCTCAGAATGGAGGAAATTGTACTTGAAAACACAAAGTGAAAAGGATATAGATCCTAGTTTTTGGGGAAAGTGTGAAAAACACGGGAGCTGGCAGGAGGCTGAAAGCTTTCAGTACAAAAGATACAAAAGTACCTTTTGTACTGATGCTCCACTATTCTAAGTGTATTTTCAGAGGAAAGCTGACATTTTAAAAATGTTGTTAGGCATCCAAGGTACTCTTTTTTTTATGCTGGGTTTTGTGTCTTGTTAGGTAGAAGCTGTTTGCTACAAGACCTGTTATATGCAGCTCTGCACATTTTTTCCTGTTTCTCTGTTTTCCCGATGGAAATGTTTTGGGCCAGCCATAGCTTGCAAGGAGCAAAAAGTCTTAGAAGGCAGCACCTTGCTCTGGTGCTGCTGCTGAGCAGGAGGCAGCAGGTGGCTCTGGCCAGGAAGGGAAAAGCCCATGGCACCATTTTTCCTTTCGTTGCCTTCCCAGGCGCTCCGGTGCGAAAGGGGCCGCGGGCGCGGAGGAGGCGAAGCCGGGGGCCGAGGCTCTGAAGAGGTTGGAAGATCAGCGGCGTCGCCGGGGCGAGAACGAGAGCGAGGAGCTGGAGAAGCTGAAGGAGAAGCAGCAGGAGGCGGCGGCAGAGCTGGACGAGCTGAAGAAAAGGCGGGAGGAGCGCCGGAAAATCCTGGAGGAAGAGGAGCAGAAGAAGAAGCAGGAGGAAGCTGAGAGAAAAATCAGAGAGGAGGTGAGTGTGAAGTATGGAGTGTTGCACTTGGGTTTATTCCATTATTACTGTTTTACTTCCACTCTCCTCACATCAGTCAACAGCTCTTTGCAGCATTGTCTAGTGAAGACCTGAGGTAAAACATGGAGCATGTTTTCCATCCAGGTGATGCAGGGCTGGAATTTTCCCCAGCCAGCTCCCAGCACCAGGCCAAGAGGGGGCTGTTCCCAGAAAGCAGCACAGTCTGGGATACAGCTGTAGGGCTTTATCTCTACAGCACAAGCTGTTAATTGTCGAGAGCAGGAGCAAGGACAAGGGAGAGGTCTTTAGTAGGGTTTCCAAAAGGATTTATTCTATGGAAGAGTCAGGGACCAAAGACACAGAATGTAGGGGTGTAAGGGTTTTTAAACAGGGGCAAGTCAAGGGGAGGGGATAAATCAGCAGCTAATTGGAGATGTCCTCGGGAGGGGTAAAAGGCAGGGTTCACAAAAGCATCTTCCAATGAGGGAAGTAGAGGGGGGGTGTTGGGTCACATGGACTAATGGGAAGTCTTACTTTAGGGGATTTCTGAAGGGAAATTCCAAGCAGGGGGTTGGCACCAGGTAGGATTGACAGGGAACTCAGGGTAGATTGACAGTGGGGTGGTGTGGGGGGGGGTATAATTTGGACCAAACCATAACTTGGGCAATAACAGAACATACCATTAGGAGTAAAACCACACACATCCAGGGTATGAAAAAACCATTCTAATTCTAGTCTTAGGACAGACAGGGCTCTAAAATCTGTTTTCACGAGTCAGGATATCCCCTGAGATAGCTGCAAATTTCTTATCTTCTTGGGGATTCAGAATCTTGGGGCAGTGCTATAGCTGGAGATTTTTTTTTTTTACATTATACAGATTGAATTACAAAGTGGATGTCAAAATTTATCTGCTGCAGATGGGCTGGAATGCTAATGTTATATATAGTTACAATGGGCTAGATCTCATTAGGGAGATATTCTTGTCTATTTAAATATTGAGTATCCAACACATCTGTTTTCTTGTACTTCCTCTGCCAAGGGACTCTACAAATAGGATTTCCAAGTCTCTGGAGCATCATTTAGGAATGCTAGTTGTTTGGAAAACAAATGGTAAATGAATAATACTGATAGTATCTGGCAGCTGAATGCCAATTCCTTTAATGTACTGAGCTCTTTACAGCAGAACTCAGTAGATGCCAAGATTGCACAATATTGTCAGACCCCACTGACCAGTGCTCACACTGGTGTTGCTTTGAGGGCTTCTGGTTTGACTTGTAGCTCATGAAGCAAAACTCATCTCTGGAGGGAGATCTGCAAGCATTTAATCTTGGGTTTCTTGGCCACCTATTGATTTTTCCATGTTAAATATTAACCTTGGCATAATAAGTGTCAGAGTAGAGGGACAGAAGAACAATGCCAATGTGATACGTGAGAATACAGAGAAACTGAGCTTGAGCCTTTTTCTCTGCTTAAGTGGAGCTACATGACAATAAATTTGGTGACTTCACCAAAGGAGGAGCCACTAGAGCAGCACACACTAATTGTCTTCCTGGCATCCTGAACTCTGTGATGGATTGGCATTTAGACCTTTATACATTTCAGTCAGATCACAGAACTATTTCAAGGGATATAAAAACCTGTTTTTAGAAAATCTGTAAATGTTTACAGGGCTGCACAGCCCTGCAGTGGTGATGTAGATTCTGAAAAAATGAGTAAACATTCATATTTTTCAAGGAGGAAAAGAGGAGGATGAAGGAAGAAATCGAAAGAAGAAGGGCTGAAGCTGCTGAGAAACGCCAAAAGATGCCAGAAGATGGTGTGTCTGAAGACAAGAAGCCATTTAAATGTTTCAGTCCTAAAGGTTCATCTCTCAAGGTAACCTCCCCACTAGCATCTATACAGGGCATAAAAAGTAGAGGGGTTTGTAGTCCAAACCAACAGTCCAACATCAAAAGCAATGTTGAAATACTTGTAATCAAACACAGGAAAATACTTTGATAGACTTAGCCTGAAACCTCTAGCTGAAAGACCTCATTCATTGGGATGATTGAAAATTAGAGTTCCTTCCTAGAAATAGAGAGTAGACTGGTAGCTGTCTTTTCTTGATGAAGAATCTCCAAAAAGGATCTTCACCTCCATGAGAAAATGGTTTTTGAAACTTAGAGCAGTTATACTGTGTTGTTTTAAACTTATTATAGGAGTGCTTTGTGAACTGGAGTAGAATCACAGAATCATTTAGGTTGGAAAAGATCTCTTAAGACCATTAAGTCACAAATGTTCTCTCACTCTTTCCACATCCCGAGTTATTTTCTTGCTTGCCAGATTACTTTGTCCTTAAGCATATTCAGCCTGATCATCATTAATTGTAACTGGCCTGTATGGGAATTCTAGCTTATGTCTAATCCCCCTAGAAATAACATCTAGAAGTGCTGGGCTGGATTTCATTTTCTTACATAACAAAAAATACAAACCTCACCCTTCTGTTGCTGCAGGATTTCTAAATGGTCTTTTGTGGCCTATATTATATTAGAAGTGTGATAAATCAATTAAATGGTCTTTCAGCATGGAAGAGGAATCCTGGCCCCACTGAAATTGTTGGGAGTATTGTTTTGGAATTCAGTCCAGTTGCTTTCTCAGCTCAAGCTCAAACTGCAGATCTATTAATGTTTTCAAAGTTATTTTCCTTTATTTCATTTTGTGTCATTAGTCATTTAAGAATCCAAAACATTTGTCAAAAAGGCCACTTAGTGGGAAATAGGAGAGAAAAGAACCAGGTAGGAGCTCATTGAACCATGAATTGGATCTCCATGAGATTAAAACTGTAACTGTTGAGTGAAAAACTGTGTTTGGACAAAATTAGCTTTCCACTCACAGAGAGCTACACTTTGATCCAATTTGGGGATTTGGGTCTGTTTTGGGTCCAGTTCTAGCAAATACTGAGTCCAAATGTTTTTGAGTGGACTTGCCTTTTGCTTCTAAGGTACCTTTGAACCTGGAATACTGGGACAGAATGCACACAGCTGTAAACAAAGGTTGCAAAGCTTCATGACTTACTCTGATTAGTTAAACCTGGTCTTGCCATTTTGGTTGCTAAAGATGATGTCTATAACAGACACTATAAATGTACAGCTTCTTCCCAGCCCTCTTGGGAGGGCTTCCTTTTCTTCTGTTTATTGAGATGCCTTTTATGACATACATTTGGAGCTTTAATTCACAGAAGGCTCAGAATGGAGGAAATTGTACTTGAAAACACAAAGTAAAAAGGATATGGGGAAAGTGTGAAAAAACACTGGACTTGGCAGGAGGCTAAAAGCTTTCAGATACCTTTTTTTACTGATGCTCCACTATTCTAAGTGTATTTTCAGAGGAAAGCTGACATTTTAAAAATGTTGTTAGGCATCCAAGGTACTCTTTTTTTTATGCTGGGTTTTGTGTCTTGTTAGGTAAAACCTGATATATGCAGCTCTACATATTTTTTCCTCTTTCTCTATTTCTCTCTCTGAGAAATTGGTGATACCCTACAGATTCCAGTCCAGTGCCTGTGGGTGGCCAGTGTAGATATGTAATGTTGTAGAAGTTCACACCCCAAACTGTTTCTTGGCATTCTGTGGTCAAGAGCTGAGGGGAGAGTAATCTCAGTTTATTAACCTGATGTGAAACTTGATGTCTAAAATCCAGTTATTAGAAGACAGTCTCTTTTGTTGCCTTTAATTTGGACTGACTTCCCAGGCTGGTCTCAGCTGGTTGGCATTCAGCTTTCTCACTGTCTGCTCTGCACTGCCCAAGTTATCTTTTGATTTGTAAAGCATCTGGCACAGGTTTTCTCCCGTGATGGATGTATCATCTCAGATCTGCCATGAGTCATGTGAGAATCCCAAATGCACAGTTGTGGGTGGGTGGTTGGAATTAATACTGAAAAAAGGGAGGCTCGCTATAAAAATAATGTATGATACATGTGCACATTCTGACTTCTCCTGGGTCACAGTCTGGCAAAGCACCTTTCTTACTCCTTCCCTGTCCTTCCTGATGTGATAAGCTTTTGGGAAGAAGAAGAAGTTCATAGGAGTGGCTAATATGAGGAAAGCAGGGTGTGCTGATTGCCAAGGGAACTACAAGAACAAAGGAAAGAAGGGAGCTTAACTGAGCAGCAGTGTGGCATATTGCCATCCCATGGATGCTGCATCTGCCCATCAGGCAGGCCATGGATTAGACTCAGAACTGAAGGACAAAGATGTGCAGCTCCTCTCCATGTATGACACAGCTCAAGGATGCCCAAACGTAAATGTACATATAGGAACATGGACAAAATAGACATATCTGCTTATATTTAGGAAAACCTGCTGTGATTGTCTAGCCTGGCCTCTAAAAATCACAGTGTTGACAACTCCTGTTGTTTTAACTGGTAAATACAGTGTTTCTCAAACCTGAGACAATACTTCAGCAGAGCTACCACAGTGTGGAGTCCTCGCAGTGACAGCACGAGGGTTGGTTCCTTCTGAGGGGACAGGGAAAAGAAAACATGCCAAGTAAGTGCAGGCCAAGTTCATCCCTAGCTCAGGGACAGAAGCTGCCTGGATTTCTCAGAGCTGCGTGGACACCCTGTGGGCTGCAGTGGTACCAAACTTCTGTTCAACCTCTGTCCTGTATCTTGTTATTGTTTTTAAATAAGGATAAAGTCTGGAACAAGCTCTGCTGCTCTCCCATCTGCCTCTGCCTTGTCCTTTCCCTAATTTAGTTAATGCAAAACATGATGCATTCAAAGAATGACATTTCCTGAAAAATCTTTGATCATTTTGCTTTTCAGACAAGTTCATTCCTCATATTTCCTTGTGAAAGAAGGTTACTGAGCCCTTGTATTCTATTCTCTGGGTTAGTCAGGAGAGAACAGTCTCCTCTTGGGGATGAACACCACCACTAGAGAAATGCAAAAGCAGTTAGGTGTTGAGGGGAGGGAGCAATGGCAGGAGGCTGGAAAATGTCTCCTGGGAAATAGGGGCTGATGTGGCAGCCAGCACTCTCTGCAAGGCATTGCTGACAGCTAACCCAGAAGACAGGATTTTTCAGAGACAATTTTTTCTTTAAAGACCTGTCTTGTCCTATCTCATTTTGCTCTCAGTACCTGGCAGCTGGGGCAGTGACTGGAAAGAATTAGACTACACACAATCAGTTCTTCCTAGACGAGCTATTCTTGAGGCAGAGGGAAAACAGAATGGTAAGGACAGGATAAGTGACATTTGTTTTTCCCCATCTTTGATGCTGATGGCAGCGCTTGAGTCTGGTAGGTAAACTGACCTAAACTGGCACACTCAGGTGCTGCTGACAGCAGGAAAAAGCATAACTGTGCTTAATGAAGCATGAGACTGTGTGAGCCACTCAGGGAGGGTAAGGAGAAGCCTCTCCCAGGGACTGGTGCTCCAGTGGATTTCCACTAGGTCCTTCCACATGTTGGATATGAGGCAAAATTAAAATACAGAGTTTTCTGTTTGATTTTTATTCCACTTCCTCCTCGACATGTTTTTTTTTTTTTGAAGATAGATCTGTTTACAAGTTTCTGTTGCATAATATCCAATACACAGTTTTAAACTCCTATGAATCAATGTAATACCTTTCTATGAAACAAGTTTTACTGGGAATATCCAATGGTTTTTGTTTCCCAAGTCATGGTCTCATATTGTGTGTTAACTCATTTTTTCTGGTCATAATTTAATTAGAGGCTGGCAGGTTGACTTTTTTGAGTATGTGTGTGTTCTGAAAGAATTCCATGGTCACAAAATATAGTCCAAGCTATTTAACAAGATCCTGATAATATGAATGCAGTAAAAATTATTCTTATTTCCTGGTCTGAAACTGAGAAAACATCTTGAATTTTATGTTAACCACCTTGCTTTGCCTGTTTCTTTTACAGATCTATTTTGTCATACTGTTTACTGTATGTGCCAAATGTTTTAAATTCTTTGCATGGAGTTTGTGTGATGTGCAGTGGGTAAATGACCTTTAGATGTTGCTGTGCAGTCTAAATGAGTTTGACTTCTATGTTGAATACACCTTTGTACAGGTTTGTTTGCTCTAGGTGTATTCAATGTCTGCTTCTGCTAGCTTTTGAGGAGGATACTCTAGAATAAATCCTCAAATAAATGTGCAGAAGATATTTTATCCCTCCATGCAAGGCACCTGCTTCCTCAGCCAGAGGGCCTTGCTCAGCTCTGAGGGTTTCTTCCTTACTCTTTCCTGTTTATTTTCTGGTTTTGCTTTTCCACTCTCCTCTTCTGAACAGCCCCTGACTTTTTCCTGATCCCACAGCTGGTGCTCTGAGAACTGCTGTTGCCAGTGGGGAAAGAACGACCCCACTTTTTTCTTTTTACTACAACCACAACAAAAATGTTCCTCTTCCTTCCCACCTCTTCCTCCAGTGCCCACTCGATCCCACTGTGCAGAAGCATCTCTCCTACCTGCACATAAAAAGAGTGTGAAGATCCTGTAAATGAATTATTAGGCAGTTGCCTTGAGTCCTGGTTCTTTGAGAGAATCCCGATTATTTGTCCTTGCTGCCACCAGGGTTTCACTGATGCAGCTGGGGATAAACTGGAGGCTCTTGCTGGAACAACTCATCCTTTTGCTGCATTGCTGGTTACGACCCAGAAATCAGCACTGGGGGAAACTTCTACTCTACTATAGCAGAAGTGAGGCGATGTGTTTGAAGTGACCATCCTTGGTCTGTTTGGCCACCTTTGAACCATTTACCCGCTCGTTTTGTGGCACTGCCAGCTGCATCTCCTCTGGGTGAGAGAGCTGTAACCTTTTCCTGCGGGTGTGCAGGGCTCCCGCTCCTGCCGGTCTTTTGCTGCCACCTTGTGACATCCTTCCACTGAAACAGGGGATTTGTCCTAGCAAAGCCCGTCCTTGCACTCAGGACTGCTTTTAGCTCGTGTTTTGGCAGCTAAAACTGGCAATGGAAATGACTCTGTAAACTGTATGTACGTTTTAGAGCTTCAGAGGTGCCTTTGAGCTGGATGGGTGGTATCTGGAGTTCCTCCAGTGAGCTCCTTTGGCAAATTCTGCACTCAAGTGAACTGCCTGCTTGCAAGGGCTTCAGAAATAAACTGTGCATGCCCTTTGATGGGATTGCTGTGGGACTTAGTATTCTGGGATAGCCTTGGATGCTAAAGGCACTGAAGAGAACCATTTAAAGGAATGGCTGTCACTGCCTTGTTTTAAAGGCACGAATGCCAGAGCAGTCACGGTTAAAGTAAATTGGAAATGGAGAGCCCCTGCTGAGACTGGGGAATCCCCAGGAATCCAGCCAGGCTGATTATTAATAATTTCATTCCCCTGGAGCTGCTTGCATGTATTTTACTTTTAAGTGAAACTGTAGAGCCTGGCATGAGAAGTGGAACAATGCAACGTTGATAAGACTTGAGGAAGCTTGATGAAAATATTTCTTGACCCAGAATACAAATAGATGCACATACTCCCCATCTCCCCACACTCCAAAGGAAAATGTTTTAAAACTTGATTCAGGGATGGAGTTTTTTGTTTTCAAAGTATTGAGAGATTTGACAGAAGTCATATGAGACTTTCATGAGTCTTCCTCCCTGGAGAGGTCATAATACTTTGCTATTTCCAGAGCAGAAAATAATGATGAAATGTATACCAGTTTGTATAATAACAGCTGGTAGATACTGATTCAGTAGTGATGCTGCCTGAACATGAGCAGGGTTTGCACTGATGGGTTTTTTGGAGCCCAAATTTAGATTGATTGTGTCCTCCAAAGACGTGTGTAAGGAGGCTTTGTGGCTGAGCTCCAAACCTGGCCTAGTCTGATCTCTCAGCTCAGAAAATCTTCATTAAATTTGCTGTCTGTCTCAAGAGATACATACTTGCTCTTGTGTGGGAGATGTGAGGATGACAGGTTTTTGTTCATATAAATTCTTTCCATGAGATAGACTTCTTCCCTTTTCTTCTTTCTGTCCTGTTCATTTATTCTCTTGTTACATATGAGGCACTGAAGAAATGTGTAGGATGCAAACATTCATGCAGAAAATATATCCACTTTTATGAATCTGTAGAATAACAGGCTCCTATCTAGAAAAGCTTTGTGTGTGTCTGTGAAACTTCTCTTGGAATGTATCTCTTTCAGATTGACTTTTTTGACATTTAAAATGACATTTCACACTGGCCTTGCACAGGCTGACTCTTTATGAACTTTAAACTTAAAGCTGTTGTTCCTCTCTTTTCTAGATAGAGGAGCGAACAGAATTTTTGAACAAATCTGCTCAAAAGAGGTAAAGCAAAGAAACAGTAAGTTCAGTTCAAACAGCAGTGTTTAAGTGGAGGGAATAATAATTATAATAATTCTTGCCTTTTTTTTTTTCCCTACTTCCTATAGTGGTATGAAGCCCACCCAGACAACAGCAGTTGTCTCAAAGATTGACAGTAGACTTGAGCAATACACTAGTGCAATTGAGGTAAGTTAATTGCAGTAAATGGATCTAGTTACTAATGCCTTTGGGGCCTTTAATCAGCCTTTGTTTTGCTGTTCAAGCATTGCAGGGTTTTTTGATCACAAACTCTTCTTTAATGTGACTTCAAGAACAAAGTGCTTGAGGCACATCTGTAACCAACATCTAGAGGTGTATCTAAACAAAACCTCAGATTTGTGTCTTCCCTTTCATGCTGCAATTTACTCTGTTTTGTAAGCTTGCAGTAGCTTTGGAGAGTTCAGTCAGCATCTTGAGTGACAGTCACATCCTCTGCTTGGCTGATGAGAGACCTGTCAGCACAGAGCTGATGGTTATCCTGACCTAGCAGCTTATTTAGGAGAACAAGGAACTGGCTCTGTGCTGCTGGCTGCCACCTCGCAGTGAAATTCCTTGGCAAAGACAGAGAACTAGCTAAGCAGTGACAAAAGGGAAATCAAAATCACATTAAAATGCAGAACCTGATCCAGGTGATTTTGACAGCTGTGCCTAAGAGCCAGAGCTGAGGGCTTTTTCTGTCCATAGTCCAAGGTAAAATAGGAGATTGATACCACTGATACCAGCTGCCATCTGACTTGAAATATTTCCTTGGCTGAGTTTCTGATTTGTCCACAAGTTGCCAAATCTGCCTTGCTTTGCAATTAGAGATGCAAAGCATCACTCATACAGGTTCTTATTCTCATCCAATCTATGATTTGTAAAATGTGCAAGAATTTCGAAAAGAAGAAAGAGAACAAATTTGGCCTGGTGTTTTTAGTAACCATGCAAAAGACACATTTGCCCCAAAAACACACTCAAAAACTCCCACCCAATTCTCCACTCTTTGAAAGAACATTTTGTTTCAAACATAATGTAATTGCTGAGATTTACCCCTAGAATGCTGAGGTTCAGTTGTCTGGGGCAGATGGAGCAGTCTGATGCTGAATGACAGAACAGACTTTCCCCCTGCCTCTGCAAAAGGATTCCCCTAGCTCGGTCCCTAAAAGAGCCAGGCTTCCAGGAGCCAGGTACTAACTAAGATTTTAAAGCCTTGGAGCAGTTGTGTGCAGAGCTAAGCTTTGCCATGGGTTTTAGAAAGGTAATAAACACAAAAATAAGGGAGTGCCACTTTCACAGCTGGTTGTATCAAGGGTGCAACTGCAAATCGAAAAGGGGAGAGAATCTCAGTGGCACCTCTTGAGCTGGGTACTCCTTCTCATCTTTGCATGATCAGTGCTAGAACCACAGAGAAATGCTGCATTCCCCAGAGTCAAACCACCCTGCAAATCCAGCTCTTAATGCCAAACACCAACTGGCCCCAATTTTTCCCCAGGGCACGAAGGCTTCAAGACCAGCTAAAGCTTCCGACCTTCACGTTCCGGCTGAGGGCGTCCGTAATATCAAGAGCATGTGGGAGAAAGGGAATGTTTTCTCATCACCTTCTGGGACAGGAACACCAAATAAGGTATGTGTTTAATTATCCTAGTGATTATAAAGAATTATGCTCTGGGCCTGACCTTGCATTCATGTTCCTGTGAGTAAGCCTGTCTGCTCCTTCACATGACTGGTGAAGAATATCCCAAAGGATCCTGAAGACCTCAGAAATCCACAAGATGGTGTGGCTGCAATATTGAGTATAATGGAAGAATTTAGTGACCTACTGAGCTCAGTTATGAGACATTCCAGAGCCACATCAGATATCTTAGAAAAATACATCTGGGTCACTCAAGCGGAGTACAAAGAAATTCTTTGAGTAGGACAAAATTCTTTTGGGGAGCAGAAGAGCTTTTAATAGGCAGGATAGTGATGGTATTTTCTAGATAATTCATAGAAGCATTTGTTATGCCTTTATGTTTTCTATGTAAATCCTTAAGGCAACATTTTCTTTCTATAAATTGATGCGAGTTGCTGGGCATTTATCATAGGCAAAAAGATGAGCCATGGATTGAAGTGGGTTATTACAGATGCTAATTAAATTTTAGTAATTTGTTCTAGCCTTTTAAAGATTTAATGTTTTAAATATTAGGCCACTTCTATATTGTGTACTTTTTTTGAAAAAAATTAGTTTAACAAGAGGAAAAAAGTAGATTTGAACTGAAGTCTCTTCTATTAAGCTAAAGATTTTTAGGGTTTGGGCTTGTGGTAGAAACAGCATGTTTATGTCTGACATTTATTACTGGGGTAGCAGTAAAGTGGAGATGTTTTTGTCAGTCCATGTATATAATTTTTGAAAACTAGAGGGCAGCTGCACCATGTGATTCATAGGGACAAAACCTTCAGAGCACACAGGATGTCTCTGAGCAAACCACAGGCTCAGTGAGGACCTCTCCATTAAACTCAGGCTTGGCTTTGCTTTTAAATCTAAACCATGGTAAACAGAACAAAAGCCATTCTGAAAGTCTTCTGATTGGATTTTATCATTTTGCAGGAAACTGCTGGACTGAAGGTTGGTGTCTCCAGTCGTATCAACGAGTGGTTGACCAAGACCCCAGAGAGCAACAAATCCCCTGCTCCAAAGCCTTCTGTAAGTAAACTTGGAACAGCCATCTCTTCAGTAGGTGGGCTCTCTCCTGGGCCAGAGGGTGCTTCCTCCACCAGCTGGTGGCCTTTGAAGGAACTTTGCTTTGTGTCCTCTTGGCAGCTCGCAGCCCTCTGGCTGCTGACTCCTTGTAGTCAGAAAATGGGGAGAGGAAACAGGGCAGTTCTCACCTTAAAGCTCAGAGAAGCTCTGATAGAGGATGACTTTAATTTGCCACCTGTGAAAGGCTTACCATTAATTTAGAAATTGCCAGCCACAGACCCCAGACTGCACACTTACACACATTTGGAGTTTGGCCCTTGCCCTGTAAAAGTCTTCCAAGTATGTTTTAAAACACAGCTGAAATAATTTAGTTCTTTATGAGCCTAAATGTAACTCCTCATGAATGCCCTTTAGCCTGCCCATTAGTTCAGCAAGAAGCAGAGCAGAAAATGCTGTCGAGGTAATAAACTGGGAATGTGGGAAGGAGCAGGAAGAGGTAACTGTGGGGTGGGGAAGGGTAAGGATGAGGAATGGGAACGTAAATGTCCATATGGAGAATCATTTGTGATGTTAATGATTCAACTTCAGGATTTTGTTAAAGAACTGGTTTCTTCCTATATCCTTATGCAGTCTTTTTCTGCCAGATCACCTGCCCTTTCTATAAAGTGCAGCCTGAAAAACACTTCCTTGATTCACACTCCTAAAGAGGAGTTTGAAATTTGCAGCATTGTCCACTGCCTCCAGATTTTCCTCTCTTTCTTTTAAGTTGCATCTTTTAGATGATGTAAAACTAATCTCTTGTTTTTCCCTCAGCCAGCTGTTTCTATCTATGTCTTAATTTCCCTCTTTCTCAATAGATTGTTCTTTCTTCTTTCAATGTCTCTGCTTGAAGGAACGAGCCCTCCTCCTATTCTTCTTCTTTGGGGGTCTGTTTGCTAAGTTGGTCAGGTAAACCTGTTTATAATTGACTATGAAGGATTATATACATCTATAATGTGTGATTTTTACTCTTTTTTAGTCAGGATAAATCAAAGGGAAGCCTAGAATTTCTTATTTAGCAAATAACTTCTCACCCTTGTCACATTCCACCAAAGTAAAGAAATGTTCAAAGTTTTTGTGACCATCAAGATTCTTGTGGATTTTGGAAAAATATTGAATTCAAGGCAGAACAAAAATTTTAGTTTTACAGTGAACCAGAGTCACAGATCCCAAATTATTTCAGGACTATGGAAGTGGATTTGTGATGATGTCCACTGCAAATGGCTTTGTGATAAAGTCAAAATTGCTTTCTTCCTTCCTCTGTTAACTACTGCACTGCCTTTTTAAAGTGCAGAATTGGCTTCAAGTTTTAATCATCAGCAACCCTGTGTGCCTGCAAATTATGATCAGTTCTAGAGGGTCTCTGCTGGGTGCAAATACCCCTTGCAGGAATCTCATTTCCATTCATCACTGAGCATTTTACAGGTAGAAATTCTCACGTGCAGAAAACTTACCTCCCTCTGGATGTCCGGCACAAAATCCTGGAAGCCAGGCAGGACTTGAACACTTCCTGAAAAGGAGAGTACTTATGTCCAAAATTGTTTGAGTCTCTTGTTTGCCATGCACAGAGGCAGATATCAATCCATCTGCCCAACAGATGACATTTTCATTTGCAGCCCTTCTTTTCCCCAAGAAGCTAATTGACATTTTTATGGAGTTTTGATTAAAGTCTCAATAATACACTCATTTTCAGAGATTACTACTATTCTTTAATCACTTTACCTCATCTGTTTTATTTTTTGGTTGGTTTTTTTTTTCTGTTAGGCTAGTGATTGACACAACACAGCCTAAGGTTGCAATGGATGCAGTGGAAATTTAAATGGATATGAAAGACTACAGTGATAAGTGCTGAAATCTGTATTTAAGAATGTAGAGTAGGATCTGCTCTTCTGTTAAAATTCCAACTCTGTTTTTTACATAATTTTTAAAATAAAATATTTTTATTTTGATCTAAAATAACCAAGCAAAGCTACTTTTGAATTCCTCCCTAGCATAAATACTTTCCCGGAAAAAATGTGGGGTTTTTTCTGCAAAAAATTGGATTTGGTTTTTCTGTAAAAATCTGAGGGTGCAGTTAACTCTTCACTACACTTCCTAAGTTGGACATACTGAGTTAAGACCAGTCTGTGCCATATGAAATAGATGCAACAAGATTGTTTTTTTTCTTAAAACATGGATATGTATGGAGTTATTTTGTGAAATATAATTCTTTATAACTGATAGACAATGCAATGTCTACCTCTGGTGGATGTTCCTCAACTTCTCTCTTGAGGAAGTTGCATTCTAACTTTTACTTTAACAAGTGAAAATAAACCTGAACTAATGTTGGTTTCTGTTCTCTGACATTAAAAACACAGGATTTAAGACCAGGAGATGTATCTGGCAAACGTAATCTCTGGGAGAAGCAGTCAGTGGAGAAGCCAGCTGCTTCTTCTAAGGTAATAAAACTTCTGGGCATTGTTTAGAGGATAATATTCTGCTGCTAACCCACCTTTTTGTCTATAAAAGAAAGCACAATGAGGTTCAGAAAGCAGTGTATCACTTTTATATTCCTGTTTGGCAGAGCTGTGTTATGTGTGGACATCTGTTGATTATTTTTTTCCTGTTATAAATAGCAAAGTTCTTCTATATGGGATTTTAATAATGTGTTTTCACTTTTTCAAACAGGTATCAGCTATGGGGAAAAAGTCAGAGACTAATGGTAAGTAATGCCATAATGCATACATTGCACCTGTTTCTATAGTTTAATACATATTATTACATATATATAATAATATTATACATATAATGTTAACATACACTATTATATGTGTATTTAATAAAATAATACATACAATATTTGATGATATACATACAATAATACAATGCAAACATTGTAATACCTATTATTATATAGAAATATTGCTACTCTTTGCATAGGTATACCTGTGTTTTAAAA
>VXBC01011968.1:279519-298105 GCA_013399945.1 Ploceus nigricollis
AGAAGCTAATTGACATTTTTATGGAGTTTTGATTAAAGTCTCAATAATACACTCATTTTCAGAGATTACTACTATTCTTTAATCACTTTACCTCATCTGTTTTATTTTTTGGTTGGTTTTTTTTTTCTGTTAGGCTAGTGATTGACACAACACAGCCTAAGGTTGCAATGGATGCAGTGGAAATTTAAATGGATATGAAAGACTACAGTGATAAGTGCTGAAATCTGTATTTAAGAATGTAGAGTAGGATCTGCTCTTCTGTTAAAATTCCAACTCTGTTTTTTACATAATTTTTAAAATAAAATATTTTTATTTTGATCTAAAATAACCAAGCAAAGCTACTTTTGAATTCCTCCCTAGCATAAATACTTTCCCGGAAAAAATGTGGGGTTTTTTCTGCAAAAAATTGGATTTGGTTTTTCTGTAAAAATCTGAGGGTGCAGTTAACTCTTCACTACACTTCCTAAGTTGGACATACTGAGTTAAGACCAGTCTGTGCCATATGAAATAGATGCAACAAGATTGTTTTTTTTCTTAAAACATGGATATGTGTGGAGTTATTTTGTGAAATATAATTCTTTATAACTGATAGACAATGCAATGTCTACCTCTGGTGGATGTTCCTTGACTTCTCTCATGAGGAAGTTGCATTCTAACTTTTGCTTTAACAAGTGAAAATAAACCTGAACTAATGTTGGTTTCTGTTCTCTGACACTAAAAACACAGGATTTAAGACCAGGAGATGTATCTGGCAAACGTAATCTCTGGGAGAAGCAGTCAGTGGAGAAGCCAGCTGCTTCTTCTAAGGTAATAAAACTTCTGGGCATTGTTTAGAGGATAATATTCTGCTGCTAACCCACCTTTTTGTCTATAAAAGAAAGCACAATGAGGTTCAGAAAGCAGTGTATCACTTTTATATTCCTGTTTGGCAGAGCTGTGTTATGTGTGGACATCTGTTGATTATTTTTTTCCTGTTATAAATAGCAAAGTTCTTCTATATGGGATTTTAATAATGTGTTTTCACTTTTTCAAACAGGTATCAGCTACGGGGAAAAAATCAGAGACTAATGGTAAGTAATGCCATAATGCACCTGTTTCTGTAGTTTAATACATATTATTACATATATATAATAATATTATACATATAATGTTAACATACACTATTATATGTGTATTTAATAAAATAATACATACAATATTTGATGATATACATACAATAATACAATGCAAACATTGTAATACCTATTATTATATAGAAATATTGCTACTCTTTGCATAGGTATACCTGTGTTTTAAAATTCTGCAGCTGTTCAGAAGCCTTTTTGCCTTTGCCTTTCAAAAACTCCATTATAATATCATTGAAGCATGAATGGTTGAGAAGCTGCTTTTGCTGGAGCTGTGCATTGGTGTCTTTTCAAGGCAAAAATATTTATGCTGTTGTCATTTTGAAACCACTGGTTGGTGAAACACGACCTAGTTTTACAGAAAGAAATCAGGAAAATAGCCCTCTTAGCTTTTTATTTTTATTTTAACCTAAAGCACTCCAAATAAATCCAATTAAACTAATTGTATGGCTAAGAACCAGTGGGGAAGAGCGGAAGTTCATTGACCAATTTAATAGCTTTAAGGATACTTTGCAACATCCCTTGATTCTTTACTAAGAGTGAAATGATAAAATAGAGAAAAACTCTTAGTTTTCTACACTTCAATATGTTCCCACACATTTTTAGTGGTTTTATACAAAGCCAGATGTATGGTACACCTGTGAACTTTTCTTTCTGGTTTAGAGTCATGCAAAGCAGAATTGTTTTGCTCCTCTTGTCTTTTTTCAAACCAAAGTGTCAGGAGAGGGGTTTTGGGGCTGGCTCAGTGTTAGTGCAGCTGTGCTCCCATGGAAGGTGCTCTCCACCCACAGGAGCAGTCCCAGCAGAGGAGTTTGGACACTGCTGAGCAGCCTCTCCTCAGAGGCTGAAATCCTGATTTTTGTCCTCCTCAGAGCAACCCCAGTACATGAGCAGAGCAGCACCCAGCTCGTGTCCTGCCTTCTTGCATGTTAACCTAGAGAGCTGTGCCTTTTCTGTTCTAGAGATGTGTTTGGCTTGTTTCAAGGCATATTTAATCTGTGTCTTTCTCAGCAGGTTTGAGACAATTTGAGAAAGAACCGTAGAAGGCCACTAAAGACGCTGGACCAATCAGTTTGGGGGAAAAAAAAAAAGGAAAAAGTGCTAAATTGTTCTTTTTATATTTATGTTTATTTACCAAAATGTCTTTTTGCATTATCCCAGTTAAAACCATGTATATTAGCACTGTATTTAATAATCAGTCTAGACATTCATCAGAATAGTACTGCCTTTGCACAAGAGCCTTTATTCCTAAAGAAACCCATGCTGTGAAATATACAGACTCTCCTACTGAAAGTCATAAATATGCATCTGAACAGTGATTTCAGCTGGCATTAGAGGTCCACCCAAAACGCATGTAAAGTGAAGTTGCTTGGGAAAGGTGTGCAGTAAACCTATAAAACCAATGGTTACTTTTGTAATACAGAAGTCTTTTTCTTTCTGCACTTTAGACTAAGGCATGGAAGAAATATCTTTAGTTGACAATGTAATATTTTCTGTAAGTTGCCCATGTCATGAGAAATACCGCATCAATAACGTGTTTTAATTTTTTTTTGTTTTATACTTTTTTAAGTATCAATTTTTCCATTCTAGTTTAAGTTAATACCTAAATTTGGATGATTATCTTAGCTGACAGCGGTACTGATATTTCTTTTTGTTGTTAGTGACTAGTAATTGAATGCAATCTAGAATATATATACACACATAGCTTTACAAAGTTTAGCCTAAAGGCACTACTAATGGTAGAATGCTTTAATATGTGCTAGAGTATTATATTTAGCAATAAACATACATAATTAGCCAATATCACAGCTTAAAAAAAATAAAGACAAAATCACACACTTCTCTATAGTAAGATTTCATAATTGCCATTAGAGGTATGGTGAGATAAGTATTAAAAAAATTTAAATGTCAGTTGCCCAGTAATGGGTAATTAAAAAGAAAGTATAGTTTTTAAAAGAGGAAAAGGTAAGGGTATAGAGGGTCAAAAATAGGTCACTTGTATAAAACGTTGTAGTTTAATTTATATAAAACTACCATAATTAAAAAGAAAAAAAATGTAAAGAGTTGGAGCTTGTTTCAAATGACTGTACACTAAATCTTGCCATCCATCAGTGCCGTACACCAGGTCCACCAAAAATGAAGTAAACCTCTATCTTTGTGATGCTTCTTTTTACCTCTCTCTCCTGAATATCTTATTTACAGATGTTGTAATTTGTATATAGCAAACACATGGCTTTAAGACGTCAGCTTGGTTTGAATTTACATGCCATACAGTTTAGCATTTACATCCTACAGTGTATGGGTGGCATAAACTGAGCAACTCAAGTAGCCCCTGAGCACATTGTTAACAGCTTTGTTGTGCACCAGAACCCCCAGGACCTCCCTTATCACCACTTCCATGTCTTACAGCATCTGACTTCTTCCTGAAGAAGTGTAAGGTTCTATTTCAACCCAAAGCTGGGCTCCCCTGCTTGGCTGAAACATCTTGTTTACATATAGAGATGCACGGAGTTGTCTGTAGGGGGTGAAACTGTGCCTGACATTGTCTGTGAGCTGTCATGGTTTTTGTTTGGGGGTTTTGTAAACACTCCTCTGAGTCTTTCAAATACATCTGATAGCTGCAATAAAAACCATTTGTTCAATCAATGTATTCTGAAACTGCATCTGCAATAAATGGAACATTTCCATCAGCAGCCCCGTTTTTTAATGGGTATGAATGGACCAGTTGTTTTAAGTGGGATAGGAATTGTGCTAAGTCTCTGTGAAATAAGGTGAAAAACCCCTAAGGATGCCCCTCCTGCTGCCACAAACCAGCCTGGCTTTGGCCTAGCAAAATCTGCCTGAAAATATTTTGGAGCAGTTAACTGTGAAGCTGTCTCAGGGTTTGCTTTGGTGATTTTTAACAAGACTTTTTTCCCTGCTTTCCTTAGATAAAGCCAGCCTGTGTCTGAGTGTAATATTCTGGGTGCTGCCAGCAGAGTTGCAAAAATCTCAGTTTATGTTTGAGACTCCCAGTCTGATGTTGGAGGCAGCCCTTATGTTCAGCCGGCTGGGTTTTAGTGTCAGTTATCCCTGCCCATGATGCTGTCTGCAACTTTCCCCACTAATTACACAGGAGTTCAGTTTCTAGGTATTCAGAGGAAGGGTTGTGTGAGGCAACCCCTACAGCTTTGTTCTTTAGGTCCTAGCTAGAGCACAATTGTGTTTTGAAGAATAAGCCACAAAGTGATCCGTATGTCCTGTCCTCATGCAGAAATTTTAGAAACTTATTCCTATCTGTATTAAAATTTGTAAAATCCCAAACTTTAGAAAAACATGCCAAACTATATAAAACAATTTAAGGACTACACCAATCAACTTCTGTGGTTAATAAACTTTATTCATATAAAATTTTAAAGCATTAGAAATACACTATGAAAATCACAAATATATAAAAAGCAATGTAATTAGAGCATTCTTTGACAGTGACTCATGAGCCAGTATGACTGACCACACTGGAAGTAACATATAAAAAATTCCATGTAAGTCCCTGGTTTTTTGTTAAGCATGTCTCTAATTAAGGAAGACCAGATAAAAAGGAAAGGAAAAGACATTGTCTTTTCACTACTAATCAAAACCAGATTTCTGCTAAGCATCTTTACAAAAACCCCACCATTATTGCTGCATTCTTATATCCGTTTCTGGTCTCCTCCTTAAAAAGAAGGAGAAAGAAGTAACTGCTCATAACGATTATCAAGTACAGAAGAAGAAATGAAGATCAAGCTGCAGAGCACATCTAATCTGGAAGGAGTTAAATGGAGGTCCTGCAGGAACCACCTGCATTTAATACTCTGCTTTGAATGGGTAGTCCTTGTGGTTCACAGCTCTGAAAAGAGAAAGACCTTGTTATTCAAGCAGTGCAGAAAATATCCTGAGCAGTATTTCCCTGTTGCAGTCTCCCCCCCCTACTGCCAGCATAGTCAGGTTCTGCAGCTGTCACTGAAATGAACACAGGCCTGGAGAAAGCCCCTGGAACACCAATCTGCTGGAGGGAACACTCCAAATGAACCTCCCTCCTGAAGATCCAGAACATGCCCCATTCAAGTTTAAAGTATGAGCTCTCCCTGGTTTTGGTCATGTATGTTTTCAATACAGGGGGAGCAAAAATACAGACAGAAATAGGACAAATGGATAGTAAGGATAATAAGGAACGTACTGGATCACTGGAACTGCCCTCCAGTTCCTGTTAAAGCTCAGGATGACATCCATCTCCTTTTTGGACAGTTCAAAGTCAAACACCTAGCAGGGAAAGAGAGAAAAAAAAAAAAAAAGCTCTTTTTAGTTAGGTTCCTGAGTAGTTAGCTCCTAAGTGTGCTTCGTGCACTTAGGACTGGAGGTAGGAATGCATTAAGCACGGTTAAGCAATCCTCTTATTTCTCAGGCAAACAAGAACCCTTGAAGTCATCAAGACAGTCCTTTTCTTTCTGAGGTGCTGATCATAGCAAGGTCTTACATTTCTGGGTAGCTGAATTCCAACACCACTGCACTTTGTGTTGTAATGCACACAGAGAAGACTTTAGGTGCTCAGGATGTGTCACAAATACTGGAACTGGAGGTAAATTTTCTGCTATGAGAGAGGGCTACTAACAGCTGCCTCACAGGTAATCATGTGAAGAGCTCTTGCTAGGGGTTCATAGGAAAAATAACTCCAAACCCTCTCACCACGGATTGAAAGCAGCACAGAGGTATTATGTAAGATGCCACACCTTATGAGCAAACATCCAGCTGAACTTCACTGCCAAGAGGAGCCACAGCCTCACACTGAGACAAACTCTAACAGGCCTGGTGTTTGTTCACAGCGTGTTCCTTTACACCCTAGGGACTTGTTAACCTTTCCCCAAGGGCAAGTCCAAACCTGGGGCTCCCTTTCTGCAGCAGCAGAGCTCAGGCAACCCTGGTGTAACCCATTTCTCTCCTAGCAGGAACTAACTGCTCTTCCCCAGACGGTTTGGTAGTGCTGAGCCCCAGTCTTTGAATCTCTGTACCCCTCTTCCAGTGCCTCAGGTGCTGCTGGAAACACAGAGGGGCTATGGGTGTCGGTGCCCATCCTGCACAAAACCAGGCAGCAGCATTTCCCAAGGGATCTTCACCTGCATGTTTTCCACAACACGGTGTGGTTTGTCAGACTTGGGAATGACAATGATGTTTCTTTGGACCAGAAAGCGGATCAGGACCTGGAAAAGAACAAGGAGGAGCATGAACACTGACGTCTCAAGAAATCTATTCAAACACATTTTGTGGATTTTCTTTTTTTTGTTTTAATCTACAATTTATTTTTCACTCTTTGGAAGACTACCACTTTGCACGCAGGAGTTTGGTATGCCAGGATTTGCTCATGTATTTGACAGAAGACTGGCAAACTGTAATTTTTTCTAGCCTATGTTGTTTCTACATTGTGGCTTTTGCAGGATTTGTTTTGTTTTTGTTTAGGGTAGTAGCAAGGGGGGAAAAATTATGATGCTCTGGCTTGTATTATATGAGTGCTCAGACACAATGAGCATAATGACACTACAGATTATTTTGAGCTCACAGGTAAGTACCTCACAAAGGTTCAGCTTTTGGAAGTTCCATAAAAGGAAAAACATATTTACAGAATTTCAAAGTCCCCCCCTGCAAAAAAAAAACCTGTGCATACAATGTTTTCATCCTGCTCTGCCTATCTTAAAATATGATTGTCTTTGATTGCATGTGAACATGTGGCTTTGTTTGAAGTACAGTTTCTGCACACCACAGGCAACAACTAATTTGTGTGACTAGAAAACTAATAGAGGAAAAAAAAAATCTTAAATAATCAAGCAGCTTTCAATAATTCTTTGTGAACACAAGCAGATTGGAGGCAATCAAATGTCTCCAAATTACAGGACTCTTCTGAAGAATCACTTAGTTGGAAAAATGAATAAAAATTTAGGAAGGTGAGCACCTGAGGTAAGCATGTACCATTACTGATCAGTCCAATCCAAAACTTGGCACTCAAGACCTCCTTGAAAATAGCTGATAATTTTTATGAATGCTGTTAAGAACTTGGGCAGAATGAAGAGTCAAGTTCAGCCCCATTATAATTTATCTCTAGAGAAAGTAGCATCTGCTAGGACTGGCCTGTAAGACATCTGAGGAGGAGGAGTGGTTTGCTCTGACAATTTACCTGGGCAGGGCTTTTATGATGTCTAGCTGCAATTTCTTTAATCTTGGGGTCGTCCATAAGTGTGGGGTCCCCTGGCTTAGCCCTGTTAAAAAACAGAGATGGTGGTAAGGAGAAAGGTGACAGCTTCCCTGTAGGAGCCTTACATCATGTGACATAGTCTGCATCAAGACAACAGAACTCTTCTCATTTTAACTGTATCATTTGCCTAATTTTATAACAACAACAACAACAATAATAATAATAATAATGATAATCTTCATAGCTGCAGTGTTTTGTGTACAGAAAGGCTGCAGTGCTCTATTACCATGGGCGGTTAGGAGAGCCCAGGGGGCTGTAGGCTGTCACAGCAATCCCTTTGGATTGACAGTACTTGACCAGCTTCTCCTGGGTCAGGTATGGATGACACTCCACCTGCAAGCACAGAAAGATGGTTGATAAAAGAGGCAGACTTCGCTGAGCTGCAGAGCATTACATTTTAAATCCTCTTGGATCAAAGAAAATGGGAAGACTTGACCTCCAGTATCGTGATTCAAATCTATTTGATGAAAAAGTTAATGTCACAGCAGTATCTAGAGGCCTAGCAGAGAACAGAGCTTTCTCATGCTACATATTACCCACAGAAAGCAAAAAACAGATGAGAAGAGTGAAAGTGCTATCTGTGTGGAACCTGGGAAATGAACCTTCCTGGACTACTGCAGGGCAGGATTGCATCGTCAGAGGGGCAGCTCAGAATGCCTCAAGTTTATTTTCTGCTCTGATGCACCCAACCTCTCCTTGCCTCAAGGAGCCTCTCTCATTCCTGAAGAAGCTTGGGGAGATGACCTGAGCTAACCTAAGGAAGCAAATCCATGCTGCAAATAGATGTTTGGGTAAGATATCCTGAAAGCAACAGGAGCTCCATGGGGATGCTGCTCAGCTGCCACAAGCCATGGCATGACCAGAGGGCTGTGTCTGTGCTGCTTCACGTGGCCCTGTGCACACACCCAACTCTCTCTGAACACTGGAGCTTCACTACCAGGCATGGTGACATGAAAAACATGTACAGTAGTTAACTTACACCTGAGGTAGTGTGGGGATTTCCCTGGATATTCCCCATCTGGAAGAGATGGGCATTCAGCACCTTCAGCTGCGTAAAAAGCAGTTGCACATGGAAGAAAATCAGAAGGTCCCTAAGCTGCTGCTGTCCTGTGATTATGTTCATGAGGTATGTGGTGAGAATTTTTTATGTAATTGTACTCTTCAACCTCCTTTCTGTAATGAAGTTGAGTGGTTTATTTTATGTTGAAAAATGATTAAGTCCTGTGCATCCCTGTATAGTCCCATGCTGGTGCAGAAATTCCCAGTGGGGATTCTGCTGATTATATTTAAGATTACTCTAAATATATATTATTTATATAGAGCATGTATACTATATGAATTTAGGTATACTCTGATTATATATACACACACACATTCTAAATATATTGAGGAATACTTTTAAGTGGAAGGTTCCAGCCTCATGGAAAGGGGATCTAGACAATCCTTAAAGTACCTTCCAATCCTAATCCATTCTATGATTCCAGACTGCAAGGTTAGGTGAGGAAGGGAAACAAAATTCTCACCTGGTTCATTACAGGCTTGTGCTTCAGTCCTGGCTTGTTCAAGACTCTTTCAATCTGCTCATGGTTAAAGTTGGAGAATCCAATGGCTTTTACCAGTCCACAGTCCACCAGCTCCTCCATGGCCTAATGAGTAAGGACAGCCAAGGTGGGTGTGAGTTGGTGGTATTACTTTCAAACTACATTATTTTATTTCTCTCAAGCTTGTGGCAAATGAACAAACAGCTCACGCTAGATTAGATTACATAAAAGTATCTCAGTTAATAAAAGAAAATGGAATCCTAACTGTATGAACACCCAGTAAATTAACAGCCACACCTAGATTAATCTGAAGTGTTGGTTCTACCATTGTGTGTATCCAAATATTTTAGGAACAGCACCTACAGTGTTGATAGTTTCCTTCTCTTTAGCCTTACTAAAAACATCCCCTTCTTGCTCCCCAAAATAAGAGATACAAGCAAGCTGAAATACAATTTTGTGTGGCTGTCCTTCACACCCAAACATATCCCTCGATTTCATTTTGCACACGGACCTCTGCTCCATCTTTAGAGCTGATACTTTCTCTGAAAAGCAACTATTGACTTACCTCCCACGTGTCCAGAAAATCTGTGTCACTGGGAATACTGTGACCCTTGTCATCCAGAGGATGCAGCTCTTCACCAGCCTGTTAAATCAAGGCAGATAATACACAGGCTTTTTTAAGTGTTGAATTTCCTACAGTGTGCTAGCACTTTGGACTGCATTTACAGGCAGCAAGTTAGTAGGTTGTTTAAACATATTGCATAACTAAAAATGATGCTTGTCCATTAGTATTCTCTTTAGGATGAGGGCCATGTTTTGCAAAATCAGTCCCTGAGTGCAAAGAGTGTGGGGATTAGTAATAATTATGTAACTTTGGCAGACCT
Source organism: Ploceus nigricollis (assembly GCA_013399945.1). Classification (NCBI taxonomy): domain Eukaryota; kingdom Metazoa; phylum Chordata; class Aves; order Passeriformes; family Ploceidae; genus Ploceus; species Ploceus nigricollis. Next base: position 289,328 of record VXBC01011968.1, read on the forward strand.
GGAGAGGAGGGAACTGACACTCCCCAGCCCCTTTATTTTAGTTTCTTGTTTATGTAGGCTGGGGGAAGAAACACATTCCTTCTGTGCTATGCTTCATTTTTCACTGCTGGCCAAGCCAACACCCCCAAAAACCTAGATGTCCCTGCTGTAACCAGCATCCTGAGGACCCAGGGGGCTCACACCTACATCTCATTGCAAAAGGCATTAAAAGCCAGATCCCTCTGCTAAAACACACCACTATTTTTAGTGACCAAATTCTTGCTACCACCAGATCAGGGAAGAGCCAAATGAACCCCATATCCCAGCTGTGTGATGAAGGTGGTCACAGCAAAGATGAGAGAATGCAGCGTGCTCCTGGGCAGGTAAGGAGGAACGGTGTGGAGAGCAGGACTACCTTGAATCCCATTGGGAAGTGCATCAGGTAGAGGTCGAGGTAGTCCAGCTGGAGTGCAGTAAGGCTCTTCTTGAGTCCCACCTTAACCAGGGACTTCTCATGGAACGTGTTCCACAGCTGTGGGAAGAGACAAAGCCCGACGGTCACATTACAGCTCCCACAGGGCAGAGCAGGGGACAGAAGCTTCTCACTTGGAGGTCTGGGAGGAGAACTCCCTCCCCACTTCAGTCCATGCTGAAGATGAGGATGTAACATTTCACTGTTAAGGCAGGACAAACATACCACAAGGCTGTCATGAAGGTGGAGTCAGGATTCCCACTTACGAGATAATATTCTCAGATATAAGTGTAACAATCTGGCAAGTGCATCTGACACAGCAAAGCTGTTAGTGTTACAATTATTTTTTTCAGCCTAAATTTGGACTATTGAGCAGCTCATAGATACCTTCTTTCTGTCCCTTTTAACTGTCCACGTTGAGGACAGTTATCAATTTTACTTTTTGAAATCAAAATTCAAGTTGTTTAAATAGAGGAACAAGTATTGTTAAATGAAACCACGTTCTTTAACAAAAACAAAGCTTAATGTGGAAAATCTTAGTTATATTCAAAGTGTTCTGGTTTTGCTGGTGAAAACCCCAAGTGATAAATTTATTAGTTGAACTGTTCTTTTTGTTAAGGAGCACATCTGGGACAAGTGGATGAGATAAGGAATGAAGAAAACACCTATAAAATACTTTGATTTCTGTTCCCTTTCAGGATTACCATTTGTACATGACAGAGTTTTCAAATGTCTTGCTTAGCACTGATGCACTGATGAATCCAGACAACTGTCCTGCCTTTTTTTTTTTTTTCCCCTTATTTTTCTTGAGTGTATCCAATTGAACATCCGGTACAATTGACTTAATCAATGTCAGGAAATTATTAGATCAGCAATAGCTGTGATATCTTTCCTAAGTTGTCAGCAGTTCCTGATAAAGCCGAGTCCAAATTGCAAATACAGGGTGGGACTTTTAAGACACGACACGAAAACCAGGAAGTGAACGTCAGGGAAGGGAATAGGTCCCTGTGTTACTTTACAGGTACAACAAGGGTTTCTCCACAAGAAAAGCTAAATGCCCCAATAACCTTGCATCTTTGTACCTTAGTAACAATGAAGAGGTCTTCCCGTTTCACAGCTCCCTCCTTGATCTTCTGCTGGACTGCGTTCCCTATTTCATTTTCATTCTGGTAGAAATAGGCACAGTCGAAGTGGCGGTAGCCGGCATCAATAGCAAACTTCACCACCTCTTCCACCTTTCCCGGAGGAGCCTGAAAGCAAACAGAAGCCAACCATGGGTTCTGCCATGTCCCCCTGCCAGGTCTCAGCGCTGTGACAGCTCCCACAGTCCCCCTTTCGAGCTGCTCCTGGAGTTTCCCATCACCTGCCTTTAAGTGAAACCCGACGGAGTTTCCAGGCACGGCGGCATTTCTGCAGGAAGGAGTTTGTTTCTGCAAGGCTCCCAGCTCTGCCGCTGCCAGCAGCGCAGTCTCCGCTGTCATTTCCCCTCTTTGCTCCCTGTGCTGCCCAAGGAGTTTCGCCATTTCATCTTCCCCAAACCCTCCCGCCAGGGCGGTTCCGCGCCCAGACCCCCCTCAGACCGCGACCCCATCCCGGCGCTGCGACCCGCTGCCGCTCGCTCTTTTTGGTCGGTTTCTTTCGCCTCCCCTCTTTTATTCTGTGCCTCCTACCACCTTCTCCAGCCCCCAATTTATATTTTTTTTGCCTTTTTCCCCTTCCTTGCCTGTTGCTCCCCGCGCCCCCCCGCGCCTGGCATCCCGCCCGGTTACACAAGCGGCCGCCATCGGCCGCATCCTGCCCACGCAGGGCACGGATCCCGCTGTCAGAGGGGTGCTTCCTTCCCTATTTTGCTGTTTTTAACTTTATTTCGCATCTCGGCATCTCCCGCCGGACCCCCACCCTCCCTCCCTGCCTTCCTCCTGCACCGGTACCTGCCAGGTGCCCAGCCCCAGGGCGGGTATCTTCATCTTGTTGCTGAGCTCCACGCAGGGGATGGCCATGCTGCCGCTGTCCGTCGGTCCGTCTATCGCTCGGAGCCCGCTGCCCGAGGCCGCTATAAGTAAGGGAGGCGGCCCGGCCCCGCCTAGCCCCTCCCCGCCTCGTCACGGGCGACACACACGAGATGCCGTCAGCGTGGGGCTGCAGGGAGGCTCGGGGCTGAGGGAGCTTTTGTTGGAAATGAGCAAACCGAGAGCCAGTGTCTCAGCAGCCGGGCTGGCGCTTTGCACGCGTTCTGCTGGGCTGTGGTGGAATCGCCACCCCTGGGAGCTCTCAAGTGTTGTGTGGATGTGGCACCTGGGGACATAGGTTGGTGGCAGACGTGGTGGGGACCGGTTGGACTCGACGACTTTGGAGTCTTTTCCAACCCTAATCATTCTATGGTACCGCAGCTCACAGAGCCTGTCGGCTGCCAGGAGAATTTCTGCCCGAGGCAATGGGTGCCCATGGGAAGATTTTCTCCAGTGGTGGCAAATGGACTGAATTTTTCATATTTCCCCTCAAAAATGTTAGGCTTGCCTGTTGTTCAGAGAGGAATTCATTAAGAGGGAACCTGGCCTTACCTTTTAGCTCATTCCCTGTGTTCGCAGAGGGGTGGGCTCCCTGCTGGACCGTCAGTCTGTGTGAAGGAATCTCTTCCCTGGTCCCCAGTTAAAACTTCAGCCAGCGCTGGTAGGGTGTCAGAGGCTGCACAAGGGAATTGTGATCACAGCTTGTGGACACGGGGTGCTTCAGTCCAATGACCCCCTGCTGTTTGCATAGGGTGAAAGCTGTCGTAGTTGAGATGGTCACAATACAAAGCAACACTCCACTTTCAGAAGGCTTCAAACCTGTTTTTATTATAACATGCATGCTTTTTATACATTCTTACAAAACTCAGAAGTTTACACTTTACCCATTGCTCAGGAAAGACAAACAAAGTGCTTATTGGAACAGACAGTTGCAGGTTTCTCTTATTTATCCTCCTTTCTTTCTTGGTTTCTATGTCAATGACCTTAGTAGGAAATTCTTTCAGGGATAAACATGGATCCTCCTATCAAACTTCTCTCTGGCTCACAGAAAAAAAAACCTCTTCCACAAAAAATGATACTTAAAGGTGGCAGGAGATTCTGTACAAGTGCAGTGCCTCAGGAATGAAGAGCCAGGGCCTGGAGGGGCTGGGCTGCTCAGCTGGCAGCTGTCTGGAAGAAAAGATGCTTCACACCATGAAGCTGATGTAAGTTCAACACCCTACCTGAGGCATCTCACATGCCACAGAGACTTTGTGTTTAGTTATCACAGCAGGGATGCTTTGCTGCTTGAGTCTACTTTTTTCTTTTCCTTACATTCCTATAAACTCCTGCTTGCTCATTGCTGATCCCTGAGCACCAATTTAAATGCTGTGGAAGTTCCACTGGTGTCATCTGGTGACTTCTACAGTGTAAGCGAGAATTAAATATTTTATACTTAGATTTTAATGTTTGCCTACCAAAATATAGAAGCAACCATGAATTATTGAGCCACTAACTGTGATGTTGGATGTGATTTGTTAAAATTTATGTGCATTTTCATTATTTAAACTGCTTTTATGGGACAGTATTTTCAGTTGGCTAGCAAATGCATGTTCTTGATTTAAATATAAACAAAATCTCTTCCTGGTTTCCTTGGCCTGGTTTCTAAGCCATTGGCTTAACCAAGCTTTATTGTCATCTTTCTGTTGCCTTGGATGTCATCACACATTCCAGAATGGGAAAAAAAGCCAAACTGATATGAAGTAGAGACAGAGAAGCAGGGAGTCAGATTTTTCAAAGTGGCTGGTAATTCCAGTATGGTCAAACTAGAGCAGCGAGAGGAGGTGTCTTCTATTGGAAACAAATATGAAAAAACACATAGATAAAAAAACCCCACCCAAAAGAAGAAAAAGACAAAGCTACTGTGAGAGATATGATGAATTTGACAGAAAAGAAAGATGTATCAAAAAAAAAAAACAAAGGAAAAGAGAAAAGTGTGTTGAGATTTTATAAATTTAATGGTACATTGTTTTTGAGGCGAGAAAGGGTCACACTATTCTTCTTACACTGATCTCCAATTACATTGAAAAGATTTTATACCAAGCCTATGTCATATCCATATTACTTAATTTTTTATTAAAGGCACTTGGGTGCTGCAGCAATAGGAACTAACTAAAATTATGTACAGAATAGACTAGGAAATGCTGAGATCGAGCTATTAACTGCTATTTATTGCTTTAATTGCAATAAATCTTGGTCTGACAGGTATAAACCCCACATAATTGCCTTTTTAAATTATTTTTTGCCCATTTGTTTAACAGAGCCATCAACAATTTTCCTCCCTATAAATCTTTCTTGAAGACATTAATGATTTTGGAGTGAACTTCCTTCAGGCCAGGGAGGAGCAGGGAGAGATTTTGGCAACTCAGCCACAGCATGGGCTGGCAGAGGAGAACTGCTGGAAGGACTCTGTTACGTGTACAGGCTTTTCTGTTCCAACATTTTTGTTCTGGTTTCTTTATCTGCATGGAGGAAGGCAACTCATCATTCAAAGCCATATAAAACCTGACTTTATGAGGGCTTGAAAGGCTTTGATTCTTTTTTTAACTGCTATTATTTGCTGGATGCAGTATGGGTGGCCACTGGGGCGTGTTCAGCTCAACTTTTCAGCTGAGTCATGGTGATTTCACTCCCTGCAGAGCCTGGCAGCTCCCTCGGGGACCCTGCCGTGATCTTTAATGAATCAGAGCCTGCCAGGTACAGGTGGTGACTTGTCCACAGCCTCGTTAATCATGTCCATGGGTCCCTACCACCTGACTGGAAATTTACCAGTGTCTGATTCGGAGTTGTTCCTCCTTTGGAGTGACTTTTCTAGAGAGTAACAGCGCTCTTTCGTGATCAGATTTTGCTGAAATGCAAAAAATGCAAATCTCTTATGTGGGCAGTCCAGTGGGAGTGTTTTGTCTAGGCAGAATTATAGAACCATTAAGGTTGGAAAATGTTGCTGCAGGCCCTTAGCTGGTTAATAATTAGCATTGACTCTATGATTGTAGGAGGTTGATTAATTGCTTTATTATTATATAACCTTATAGTGTATTTTACTAATCTTATATTACACTATATTACAGTAGTAAGAGTTCTTACCAACTACTAACTAGAAAACTTGTGACTCTCTCTGCTGAGCTTCTTGACACAGCTGTGGATCCAATAGGTCAGTGAATCCAAACACCATCACCAGAATCCAATCAAGCAATCACCTTGGGTAAACAATCTCCAGAACACATTCCACATGTGCACAACAACGAGCACAGATAATAATTGTTTTGATTCTCTTCTCTGCTTCTTTTAGGAAAAATCCTGGAAAAGCCTGTGCCTGCTGTCTGTGGCCAGAGAGCTGCTGCCACAGGAAAAGATCTCCAAGACCATCAGGTCCAACTGTTAGAGATTAAAGTTTTTAGGTAGGAAGTCCCAGCATGAGTCAACCTGGCTGATAGGGTTCCCTGGGGAACCAATTTGCATTATTTTCCTGAACTAATGCTATGGAGCCTGTCACAAGTGTCTACTCCTGCATAGCTGACAAAACATTGCAATATATTGATTGCAGCAACAGTGAAACAACAAATATGATTTTTTGAACTGTTGAGGTATCACGATTTATATTTTAGTAAAATTGTTTTTTTTTTTCCTGTGAGTCTAAAGGAATCATACTGGGCACCTTTTCAGGATATGCATTGGGTGAAGATTGAGACACAGCACAGAATCACAGAATGGTGATATGGGAAGGGACCTCTAGAATTCATCTTGAACCTCTTCCCTGCTCAAGCAGGGCCGCTGAGAGCAGGTTGCTCAGAGCTGTATCCAGATGGAGACACCACACCATCTCTGGGCAAACTGTGCCAATGCTCAGTCACCTTTGCAGTGGAAAAGTGTTTTGTAATGGTGGAGGGACCTTCCTCTGTCTCACTTTGTGCCTATTGACTTGTCCTGGCACTGGGCACCACTGAAAAGAGCCTGGCTCTGTCCTCTTTGCACCTTCCCTTCAGGTTTTTATGTACTTTGACAAAACCCTCCTTGAACCTTCTACTCTCCAGACAAAGGATCCTCAGCTCTCTCAGTCTCTCCTAACAGGAGGGAGGATTTAATCCCTTAATTAATTAATTCATCAATTAATTCCCTGTGCTGAGTCACCTCCCTGTCATGCCCTGGGCAGCCCTCCCGGGGCACGCAGCCCTGTGGGTGTGGGCAGGGTAAACGTGGCAGTGCTGTGCAAAGTGTAGCTGGCACTGTGCAGGAGATGACCATTTTGTGGGGGCCTTCTTGTAGGATGCCTGTGGCACCCAAATTTTTCCCTTCTATGCTCTACCCTGGCACAGTCTTCAGCGTGTTTGTGAATTGTTGCATGCTCTCAGCCTGTCTCTAAAAACAAAAGTAAACAAGCCCCAGTGACTTAGAGCAGGAGAGGTCTACTCTTACTGAGACAGATCTACTTCCATCAGTCTTATTTGCACGAAATCATGCTCATGGAACTGGCAATGTCATTAGGAAGTGGTACATCAGCAGTGAAGAAGGTTTTTTTGAGAGACATTTGTAGAATGCTTTGATTGAGTCTCCCCTCGGCGAGTGCAATGGACAGTACCCAAATTTATCAGCAAGCAGTGGATTTTCAGTACTTACTGAAGTCATTTCCCTGCAGCAGCTGCCTTTGGAGTGGTTGCAAGACACCAATTTTAGTAACACTGAAGTGAAACTTTTCACCAAAACTCTTGAGAGCAAGGTTAGAAATTCACTGGAAAGAATCACCAGAGCTGTGTCCACTGAATCCCAAGCTATGTCCTGTTTCTCCAGTATGGTGGTGCATTTGCTCCCCTCTCCTTGGGGCTGCTCTACAACCTTTGGGATTCCTGTTAGGTCCTAAGTGAGGCCTTTTGAGCTCTCCTGAACCACAGTGGGCTGTGCCAGCACCTTTCTGTGAGTGGGAATCCTCTCAGAGCTCATGAGCCCTCAAGTCTGTGATCCTTGGAGGGCTGTTACCAAAAGTTGATGACAGGGCCTGGGCTGATAATTCCATTCCTCCACCCACTGAGAGATGCAAAGGCATCAAATGTGAGTATTCCACTGCACTCAGGGGGAATTTTTAACAGGTACCTTTGTACAGATAGATATAGGTATCTCTGCTTATGCATGCATGTGAATTAATTCAAATACCCTCTCCAGTACAATAGCAATGGTGCTATCTTAAATCTGTAACTAGGTCATTCTAATAATTGTAATAATCCTATTTAATCACTTTTTAAATATTAAACTAGTCAATGACTAAGTACTGTTAAGCCCTTCTGCACCTTACCCTTTTGCACCATTACCCTTTGCACCTTTACTTTTTTGCATCTCTGGTCCCCAAGTAAATTATTCTGAACTGATTCTAATGCAATTTTCCTTTGTATGCTTCACCTGTGTAGTAAGTAATGGAGTCAGTCTTGCCACTGAACTCTGTTAAATTACATCTTTACAATTTTATGTTAAAACCTGCTTTCACTAATACCTTTGACAGTGATTCTTTAAGCAGCCTAACACATTCATTTGCCACATCCATAAGCACACTCTCTAACTGTGTTCAGAAGAGCCTTGAGTTAAATCCTGTAAGGGCTTTCTCCAGTTCACCAGTTGTACAGTCTGATTGCTGCTCATTCCTTGCTTTTAGGGCCTTCCCCCTCTTCCTTTCCTCCTCTGAATCTTGGATCTCTTCCACTTCAGTTTTTTGAAAAGAGCTGAGACAACACCTTTGATCCAGATAAGAATGTTGACAACTTAGATCACCTGAGATTAGCCGTACAAAGGAAGCGGGGGTGGCTGCTCACGGAGAAGAGTGCAGGAAAGTTGTGATGGATGAGGAAATGTACTGGTGTGGCAGCAATCCAGCTCTCTGCCCTCTGAGGTGTTGATAGAGGCCCTTGTTTCTGAATATGAACAAACAGATACGCCAGGGTGGCGTCCAACAAACTCCCTGAGAAGATATTTACATTTACTGACTGGGAATAGTTGATTTTTAAATGGGGTGGATGATGGCTCACTGTTGTCATTGCTGCTACTAGAGAATTGTCATTTTGTTTAATGGCCTTATTAAAACAGGTGCTCTTGTGTCAGGAAGGAGGTATATTAATGCTGGGAGGGGTGAGCTAAAAGTGGAAGACTGGTGATGGTAAATATGCTCAGGTGACCCTGCAGTGGGAATAAATCTTCATAAACCTGTGTGAACAGCAGGCCAGTGATCCTCTAGCATGGACAGAGTTTAACAGTGTCTTTGCCTTCTTCCCCCCTGGTTTCTTCCCCCCTTGTTTTCCC